>JAVSCE010001328.1:95000-247327 GCA_032199065.1 Smutsia gigantea | reverse complement strand
AGCCAGTGAGCTGAGTTTATTTTACATGCACCAGTGTTTTGAGAAGAAACATTTTGTTCTTTTTGGAAATTGAGAAAGTATATAGCATTTGACTAAGAGCCATGATTTCTAGTTTTAAGTCCATCACAGATTGTCTCTTAATGATTATGGAAAGTTATTTCACATTTGTGTCACTGCTTCCTCATCTGTAAAATAGGTGTACCTTACAGAACTGCTGTGGAAATACTTTTAAAAAGTTTTAAGTTCTATAAATTCTTAAAAACAACATTTATTGCAGGAAGAGCATTAGGAATTAGACAAGAAGAATTTCCCTATTGGATTAATTATCAAAATGGGCTTGAAAAGGAGATATGAAATTTCCATCATACCTTTAAACTATTGGGAAATAGGACGATTATAAGTGTTAGTCAACCTAATTAAAGTGGGGATCTAGCTTTGATACTCAAGCTTCCTTTTTGCTTGATTCTATGACCTTTCCAATTAGCCAAGATTAGAACTTTGATTCCCCAATGCCAGATTTATAATACTCTAGTGATACACGCTTGGACGCATCAAGCTGAAACTATTGTTGCTGAACTCAGTTATGAAAAAGTGAAGGTAGATCTCGATCTTGGTTTCAACTCTCCCAGAGATTGTATTTATACTATCTCACTTGAGGTTTCTCCTATTTAAAAAAGAAAATAAAATACATTGTTAAAAGCTGTTACTTGTTAAGGTTGTTAGTACTAAAATTTTCACTTTATATGTACTCATGAGAAGAGTTGTTTAATGTGCCTCTCCAAAATTTAAAATTCCTAGTGACTTAAATTTCACTGTGCTGTTGAGTTTTAATAAGTAATCTTTCCTAACCTTTCAGCAGTTACACCTCTATTGTCTGGTTTTTAGATTTTAAGCAGTACAGTTTGTTTCCTGTTGAAGTTTTGCAAACTTAAAAATTTTTTTTAACAAAAAACCAGGCAGCTGTAGTTTGCTTTTAATATGACAAATGGACTCCTGGAGCCATATAATCGCTACAAATAGTTTAATATATATATCTATACTTGGTATCACAGATATTTGATCCTTTCACATACTGTGTTCTGACAATTTACAATAAATTTCTTTGCAATAGTTTACAAAAATTAAATTACCTTAAGCGCTATTAAAAACAACCGATGAGAACATTTAGGCATCTTTTATTAAAATAAAATTTTAAATGCTCAAATGCTAGTATTCCTGAATTTGGGTGACTAAAAAATTGAAGTCCATAATACACTACCTCACACTCCTTCCCAAAACAGGCTGGATTGTATCTATCTGATTTATACACTGTGACTTTTCCTGCTGTTTTCCATCAACCTTAATTGTGAAAAATGGTGCTATGTTGCCCTCTTGATATTATTTTGGAGATCAGTTAGGTCTTAAAGCAACCAGATGCATACAGTTCTACAAATATCTGTAGAATTAGCTCACTAAGGTCTGCTCGGCAGTATTTTTAATTGACTTACATGTTCTGTGGGAAAAGAAGAATCATAAAAGGTCTTTGCAGTTACATTCCTCTCTTCAGTGGGCTCTCCCTTGGGATCTGGATGGATACTCGAGTTATTCAAAGTGTCAGCAGCTCCGATAATGGTAGTATCTGGTTGACAAAGAGGAAATGTCAACAACTGAATTTTATTCTCCAGGCACTCATTTAGTTACTGAACTTTTCTCTGATCCTCTGCTTTTGTTTTTTAAAAGTAACAATTTCTATTTTCTTTTTGAATATGTAGTTTTCATAGACTCTGCACTTAATATTAGGCATTTCATTTCAGAAAAAAATGTTATCATTGGTACTTGATAAAACTCACCAATTTCACATTAAGTGAAGGAAATGGTATCAATATCTTCTAAAACAAAACAGCTGATATAAACTCATATAAAATATGTTACCCTTCTTCCCCTGGTTACTGCATTGTCCACACATGTAAACATTTATATAGTGAACATCTTACTAATTCAGATAAATGGGAAAAATCTAAACTAAAAGATTATGCAGTTGGCCATATAGTAAAATGCCCAATGAAAGGCTTTCTAGAAGGTGTCACTGGACTTAAGTAAACATATAAAAATGATTTAGAGAAATACATCAACTTTGAAGGCTGAAAGATACTTGAGTATCTTTAGTTTGAGTATTTTACAAGTTGAATTTCTATGGAGTTTCAGACATCTCTCCTTCCATCCTTATCATTGAGATTTAATTTAGAAGACAGACCTGTGAGAAGATGGTGAACATAAGACCAGCCCCAAGACTAACAGCAGTGGACAGATTCAACAATAATAGAATCTGAAGTTAGTAAGTTACAAAAATAGCTTGCAAAATGAGGTTTTAATCTAAGGGCTATTCAAAGCTTTTCTTGTAATCTGCATTTCTTTAATGGGTCTAAATTCATAATGTTAAACAGGCCAAGTTTCTTTACAATCTAAGAATGGCTTGAACAACCTCAACAACTATGACCATGACATTGCTATTAGCAAAGAAAACATTTTTCTCATAATTATATTTCTCAAACTATCATTGTTATCTCCAACTTATGTAGCATCTATACATATTTTTATTAATATTTTTAATAGGAAAAATTACACAAAAGTGAGTATGAACCTCTGTGTACCGTCACTCAGCTATAGTACCCATCAATACCAAGTCATATATTGCATCCATTTAGCTCCCTACTTTTTATTCTGGAGGAGTTTTATAAAACAAAACTTGGACATTATGTTGTGTAGTTTTGAAAAATAGGGCAGTCTCTTGAAATATTTAACATTTGAATATTAACATAGGTACATAATTAAGGATTCAATTTAAAATGTTTCAGTGACTGATAGGAAATTATTAATATTATACCTCAAGATTCTTGTAACAACAAAGATGGATTTATTGCGCTGGTGAAGGGACAGATGAAAACAAAAATTCAGGAAAGGACAGCTGGAGGAAAAAGTGACAACATAGGAGAGGATCTAAAATGTGCTTCTGATGGAAGATTTTCTGAGTATAGAAAGAAAAGGAATGAATATACACACTGGCAGAATCCTTAACACCTTCACTGCATTTACTCTAAAAAGTAAAAAAAAAAAAAAAGATGAGGTAGTACTAATTTAAAATTAATGACCCAGGCCTGTGGGTTGTTGTCTGGGGTTTTTTGCCATTTTCAGTTCCTAGATGAAATGTTTTAAATTTCCAAAGTGCAACTGCACCTAAGTACATGTTGATATTAGTGGCTCATCAGGTGAAAAGAAATCCTCTCTTGTTTAAATAAAGCTTTTCCTGCTTTTACATATATGGAGTATTTCAGGTGTAGGGAAAAAATACATAGTTGACTCTTGAACAGAGTGGGTTTGAATTGTGTAAGTCCACTTATACACAGATTTTTTTCAATAAATACACCGGAAATTTTTTGGAGATCAGCAATTGGAAAAAACATTTTCTCTGTTGTAAGAATATAATACACATAGTCAAAGTATGTCAATTGACTTTATCTTATCAGTAAGGTGTCCAGGCAACAGTAGGCTATTAGTAGTTAAGTTTGGGGGGAGTCAGAAGTTATACAGGACTTTTAACTGCACAGTGCAGGGAAGGGGTCAGCAGCCCTGCCCATGTTGTTCAGGGGTCAACTGTACTAATTGTCTTCGTTTTAAGACAAGTAATGACTCTATAGCATCTTACTAAGCTGATGGACAGTGACTGCAATGGGGTGTGGTGGGGACTTGATAATATGGGTGAATGTAGTACCACAATGTTGCTGATGTGAAGCCTTCATAGTATTGTATATCAATAACAATAAAAAAATTCCTAATGGAAAAAAGTAAATAAATGTCTTCATTTTAAACACGCTCTTTGGAGACTCTTTTTTACCAAAATAAGTAGGAATACAAATTTTAAAAGAAAACATAAACCTTGTTTTCTTACCTGGTCCGATATCCTTCCTGACATCCTCACCAACACTGTCACAAAATGTTACTGAAACCATCTTTTTGTTTTCTGAGGGACTTGTGGGTCTCCCCGTCAGCAATAAAGGAATGCTAGAAGTTGAAGTGCTAACTGTTTGACTTTCAGTTTGATTTACTTTTGACCAAGGACTGGGGTCTAAAGAATTCACATATACTGACGTTTTCTCAGTTTTTTTATCTGAAGTTGAAAGATCAAAGACTGACTTTCCACCTCTGTTGACTGAATCTCCAGGTGGCTTTATGTAAAACGAACATGATTCTTGCAGCTGTCCTTCACGGGAAAATTTTCCTGAAGTGATATCATTTAATGACACAGTTTTCTCTATATTATTTAACAATGTATGCTGTCTTTTGTTAACATTCACAAAAAGATCATTTTTTGTGGCTTCAGTTACCTGATTCTCATCAATCTGACTCTCTTTATTAGAAAACTGTGTTTGTGTGGAGGTTTTTGAGTGAAAAGCAGTTTTCATGTCTTTGGCTTGTGCAGCACATATATTCTCATTGTTAACCTGAAGATGGGAAATGGTTACGTTGTTTTCTAAATATCCCGAACAGTTCTTCAACTGACTGCTTTGCATCTCATTCAGATTTTTCCAAATAGTTCTTTCCCCGGGGTTTGAGTTGGGTTTCACCAACAGAGGCCTAATATTAACATTTATATCTGATTTCTTAAGTACTTTGAAGTTGTCACTGAAAATGGTTGGTGAAATGGGGTGGTTGACTAATGTGACACAGGGAAGAGTTAGTTGAGGTTTCTCTGAGGTGTTACAAGTTTGTTGAAAATCTGAAACTTGTTTAAATGGCGATACACTGCACTCACTTTTTTTATTTAACACTGATGCTTGTTCTGTTTTACACTGTTCATCATCCAACATAACATTATTTGAATCCTGTAATTTGTACTTTTGACACTGAACAGGATTCATTTTTACATTTAGAAATGAGTCCAAATCTGCTTTGGTTTGATCATTACTTGTAATTTCCTTCTCTATGGCATTTTCTTGAATCCCTGGGAGCACTCCAAATTGTGTGAATGATTCATCTTCAGAAACATCCTTATTTATACTGCAGGTCATCTCATTTAAGATACCGTTATTAAGTGATGATCTGTTATTTTCAACCTCTGGATGGACATCTGCATGGTGAAGATCTAATCCTTCAGTTCTTTCTAGGTTTACTTTTTCTGTTGATATATCTGCCACTGAAAAAGTACATCCATTGTCTTCCAATCCCACCTTGTCTTTTATTTCTGAAGTCACTGCTTTTCTAAAGTCAGTAATATTCAAGGTCTCTCCTGGACTAATTAGTTCTTTCTCAATGCAGATGGTTTTGCTTTGATTTTCATCCTGAGGTACAGTAATATCAGTGTCACCCTTGGAGCTTTTGTCCAAAAGCTGTGAATCTGTCGTAAGAA
The DNA here is from genome assembly GCA_032199065.1 of Smutsia gigantea. Lineage (NCBI taxonomy): Eukaryota > Metazoa > Chordata > Mammalia > Pholidota > Manidae > Smutsia > Smutsia gigantea. The sequence goes on along the minus strand of JAVSCE010001328.1, from coordinate 241,944 downwards.
CACAATGCATTTGTATATTGTACACTGAAGCTTGCTTTCATATGACATGTACAACCTGCTTTTGTAAAGACATTTAACATTAATGTTTCATTAGCCAGATATTATACAAACATGGCACTGATTTTACCTAAATACTGAGTTCTCTTTGTCCCAGTAAGCACGTACTTAGCATGCTAAATATTTGGCTCTACCCATATTAAATTTTTATTTCCTAACAACAAAAGTATTTTTCATTTTAAAAGGGGGAAGTAAACAGTATTACAAAATGGTTTTTATTTCTCTAGTATGTTGCTTCCTTTTGGGCATACAGTATAATTTCATAAAAACAGTTGATTTGGTAAAAATTAATTTATCCTAACAGGTTACATACTCTAATGTCTATTACTAGCTAGATCCAGAAATTGCTAGCTGGTTTCTAAAAGACCGACAATCATCACTTTTTTTTTTTAACTATAAGCATTTAAAAATTTTGGAATACTTTTGGGCTAGTGTTATAGAATATCTATTTAATCAATTTTATTCATCTGTGTTCACCTAACTTAAAAAATTTCAGTACAGCTAAAATAATCTAGAATACAAAGTCCAGGGCTTGAAGGGCTTTTTTGGTTCAACCATTCTTTCTGCAACATCTCCACCAAGTGGTCGTTCAGCCTAGATCTAAACACCTTCAAATAATTAATACTGTCTTTCGACAAACCTTCAAGATGGAGGAATGAACTACAGAATTATTTCACTGGTTACAGAAAGGTCATTTGATCTAAGAAAAGTGCTCTAGGTTTGGTCACCAGAAGGTTATTGGTGGCCCAGAGAACATCCACAGCAAAGCAATGAACACAAAAGCCAGAATGCAAAAAGCCAAGGAGTAAGTGATGTGAAGGGTAACAATGTTAATTTTTTCCCAGAAATATTCACTGTAGATCAAAGGAGCTATTTTGTTGTTGTTCTTAGGAAATACACCAATGAAAAAGTAAGTTTCTCCACCTACACTACAAGGTCCTCAAAGCAAAGACTGTAATTGATATCCCCCCTAAATCCTAGCACAGCACTTTGGCAGATCCTTTATTGGGAGGTATGGGGGAGAGGGTGGATTCAACATATACAAATTAGGAAATACCAGTGTAATCTTAGGTTACCTTCTATAATGATTTCTTCTATAAATGGGCCTTCTTTCTTTCCCTTCTCTCCTCTACATTTAGTATCCGAACAAACACTCACAATATTTTCTTCCCTTATTTCTTCCCCAGAATTATATTTCTGTATGATGGTATTTTCTAATTTTTCAATTGACATTTCACTGTTTTCAGCATTTACTTCTGGAAAATTCTAGTGTAAAATGGAAAAGATACCTTTAATGTAAAAAACAGGTTGTTAAAAATGAGTGAAACATTCAAACTTTGCTGATGAAATGGAATATGTCTCAATTCAACCATTCAGCAATTTCTATTTAGAAAGCAAAATGATTTTATACTAAATTTAATATACTATTTGTAACAAGATCACTTTAAGTTCACTTTGTATAGTCTATCATATTTAAACAAAATGGAGACCCTTAGGTGTTTTCAAACATGCATTATTACATAATACCATGCATCATACATGTAATAAAAGAACGACTCCTTTATTAAAACCAGTGTAGTCATGGCAAGCAAATTGTTTTGAATATTTAGTATTTTTGTGAATCAATTCAACATACTATTATACCCCTTATACACTAAGCACATATTGCATGGAAGCACTTAACTAGGCTTTGAGAAACTGATGAACAAAATACAGTCCCTATCCTCAAAAAAAACCTATGGTTTGGGGGGAAAGACAGGAAAGAAGTAACAGGCAACTTTAATATAAACAGGGATTAGGAGGCACTCCACAGAGAACAAATGGCACATACAAATGCTTAAAAACAAGAAAGATAGTCTTTCATGGACCTACTCATGATTTACTTCAGCTGGAGCTTAGATGCTGGGAGACGAATGGGGAGCAGTGAGGCTTGAGGTGAGCTACATCTAGGTCATGGGCCTCATACAGCATGTGAAGGATCCCAACTGTACCAGGAAGACAGAAGTCACTGAAGGGCTTTAGGGGGATTAACATGATCTGACTGGAAAGACCATTCTGACTGTAGTATAAAGAATGGATTAATGCTTCCCAAACTTTTCATTAAAACCTAAAATGAAGAAAAAATGTTTATAACAGCGCACTAAATGTTCTTACTGAGATACTGTTTTTTATGTTTTATTTTTTAAAGAATGCTGGTCACAAACCACTAAACTACCATGAACCACATCTAGAAGTCAAAAAAACACTCAGCTAAAGGGAGACAACACATAAGGCAGAAAGAGGCGGCAGATGAGTGCCACAGTCCAGGTCAGGTGGTATCGATAAAGATGAGCTGCGAGTAAATTGATGAATTATGAGCTATTAACAGGACTTGGTGAATGACTGGATGAAGGCTGAGATCAAGATTGATTCAAAGAGTTCAGATTAGGTAACTGGTGGATGTCATTTAATGAGCTAGAAACCGAGTAGCTGGTTTGGAGGAAAATATGAGTTCAGTTTGAACCTGTTGAGTTTGAAGAGTTAGTAAGACATTAAGGTGGAGATGTCTACTGAACATTTAGATGTATGAATCTGGAGCTTGTAAGAAAACTGATGTGGAAATGTAGACTTAAAAAATCATTGGCAGATGGATGATAACTGGAGATGTACAAGTTGATGAAATAAAGATATATTCTGAGAAGAAAAGAGGATAAAGGACAAAATGCTAACAAAGATCTCCAAGGAAAGAGAAACTGACAAATAAGTTTGCAAAGGAGATTTAGAAAAACAGTATGGTAGTTATCAGGAGCTTTGGTGTTGAGTAAGTATGGATTCAAATCCTGGTTTCAGTACTTATTAATTGTGAAACCCCGGAAGGATACTTAATTATCAATTGCTGTGTAACAAATCATCCCCAAACTTAATGGTTTAATGTAGCAAATCATCCCACAGTTTCAGTGAACCAGGAATTTAGCAATGGCTTGGCTTCATGGCTATGGCTCTGGGTCTCTGACGAGCTTCCTTCCAGTCAAGCTGTCATCACCTAAAGCCTCAATTGGGGCTGAAGGGTCCGCTTCTAAGGCTCACTCCCGTGGCTAGTAGCTGGTGCTGGCTGCTGGGTGGGGTGTTTTGGTTCTCTCCTGTGTGGCCTTTCATCCTCCAGAGCTACTCTTTACTATGTGGCCTTTCCAGCAAGACAGCCTGGTTTCTTTACATGGTCTCAGAGAGAAAGAGAAGCAGAGACAAAGGTAGACTGAAGAGAGTGTGTGTGCACTCAAGATAGAAACCAGCCTTCTAATCTCAGAGGTGATATCCCGTCACTTCTGCCATATTCTTTTAACTGGAAGCAAGTCACTAAATCCAGCTCGCACTGAAGGGGACGGGATCACAAAAGAAAATGAATGCCAGAAGATGGGAATCACTTGGGGCTTAGAGGCTGCCTACAATACTTTAACTGTGTGAACTTGTTTTCTCATCTGTAACATGAAAATGTGAAAATTCAATTCAATTATGTTTACAAAGCATATGGCTCATGGTTGCCCAAGTAATAGTAATAAGAACTATTATTACCACCTCAAGGAGAAGCCTGAGAAGTAGGAAAAAAAGTAGATGAGTGAAATATATTAGAGGGAAAGGATATTTAAGAAGAAGATAGTATCAAATGTGTCAAAGGGACTGAAAAATGTTCACTGAAAGTAGCATCCATTAATGGAGTGGAGAGGTAAGGCCAGATTGCCCTACGTTAAAGGATGAGTGGGAAGTATGAGTATAGATAGACCACTCTTTTAAGCAACTGGGCTGTACAGCAGGAGAAGAGACTTGTACTTAGAGATGGACATAAAATCAAAAAAGGTTTTGCTATTTGTGAAATGTGAAACACTTAAGCATGTTTAATTGCAAGTAGAAATACATAACTAGTAATTCACAGAAGAAATATGACAAAACAAAATACATTCACTAAACTGATACGCAAACTGAAACAATTAGAAAAATTAATTTTTAAAATACTGTTTATAATAGGATCCCCCAAAATGAAATAGAGATAAACTTAACAAAATATTGGCAAAACCTACACAATGAAAACTATAAAAACATTTCTGATAGATATTTAAATAAATTTAAAGATATGCTCATGAATTGGAGGATTCAATATTGTTAAAATGTCAATTCTTTGCAGATCATAGATTCACCACAATCCAAATCAAAATCTCAGACTCTCCTTAGAAGTTGACGAGCTGATTCTAAAGGTTTTATGGAAACGCAAAGAATGTAGAATAGCCAAAACCATTTTGAAAAACAACAAAATTGAAGAACTTACACTATCGCATTTTAAGATTTCTCATAAAGCTACACTAAGTGTTGTGTTGATTTAGAGACAGATATATAACCAATGAAACATAATAAAAGGATTCATGAATGGAACCTCATATATTTAATCAACTAATTTTTTTTTTAAAAAGGACCAAGGCACAATGTGAGAAAAAAGTCTTTTCAACAAATGTGTGTGCTGGAACAATTTGGAAACCCATGTCCAAACATTGGCACTCAATCCTTTTATCATATTGTACACAAAGATTAACTAAAAATGTATTATGGACTACATGTTAGTCTTATGTTGAGAAACTGAAAGTATAAAGCAGGGAGAAAGTCAGCAGTGACGGCCCTAATTTCTTTTAACAGTTTGTGCCCCCAACATACTTGAATTTTACCTGAAACTTCTTGTCATCTTCAGACTTTTCCCGATCACATAATTTATTGTAATGTTCTTGTAACTTAATATGAGTTTCTTTAAGTGATGATAACTCATTTTTAATCTCATTAATTTCTCCATTAAGTTCTTCAACCTAATGTAAAATTTAAACAAAATGAGCAGGCATATAAATGTGTTTGTATGAAAATATTAACACAAGTTTTGGGAAATAATAAAAAATGGAAATCCCAAAGTAATTACTGAGAGCCACCATTTATTAAACTGTACTCAATTTATAGATGAGAAATGCCAGGCTCACATTTTAGGTAACTTACCCAGGATCAGGTGGCTATAAAGTGGCAGTCAGGATTTGAATCCAAAGCTAAATCTAGGGGTTGTGTTCTTAACTACTACATTAAACCACCTTTTGTTACAAATGAAAAATTACTTATTTTTAAGCATAGAAGTGCTGTGAAAGTTACACCTTCATTGCTTTCTTAGTTTTATTTTCTTGTCAGATAGATTTTAACTGAACTAGATGAAAAGTACTGACGTAAGTAATACAGGAGGAGTTGATATTTGCTCCCATGAGCTGGGTTTTCCCTGGCCATTACTCTCACTGTGTTTCTTGGGGGAGTACTCTTTCATGGGAACCTCCAATATGAGACAATGTAAGTTTCACTGAGGAGACAAATATCCTTTGTCATGGAAGATTATAATAAAGTTTCCTTTGAACAGTTTTTAAACTACCAAAAAACTGCACAAATACATGTAATATTCCTTATAGAGGCAGACAGACATGAGCTCACCTATTACTTTCCCTTCATTTCATCTACTTTTAACCATCTTTAATAACCATCTATCTCCACAAGGTACTTTTTTTCCAAAGCTCAGTGTGCTCTTCAGCCCATCCTTTCCTATTTCCCTTAGTGCCTATTCTCAATCCTTCCTGCTACACCAGCATTTTCTCCTCAGCCCCCAAACATGGTCTTCTCACATTGCTAATTTTTTTTCTTTCTCCTTCACCCAGTTACTTACTGTCTCCCTCATTTCTTAAAATGAAGTCCACATTTACTACTTTCAAAGTCTAACCTCCCATAACTCCTTAACAACCTAACTTCTGCCCTCATTGTTCTACTGATTTTTTTTCTCAGGTTTCACCTGCAAATTAGCAAAAGGCTTTTTTCCAAGTTTCATACCATTTAACAGCTCTGTAGCATGACTATGTTTGACTCCTTGTTCTTGAAACTGCCCCCTTTCCTCACTTTCATGATATTACTCTCTTTACCCTTGTACCTTTCTCACTGTTGTTATCAAGCTTCCCCTCTCCTCCTGTCCCATCCCCCAGCCCCTTCACAAAATGCTGGCATTCTCCAAAGCTCTTTCTTCTTCAGTTTTCTCAAGTACTCTACTCCTTACCATACTTATACCTTGAAACTTCATCTTTATGCTAATAAATCTTAAATATCTCATCTTCCAACCTATCTCCTTAGATTCACATTTCCAAATGCATGATAGGCATTTCAAGCTAAATGTTCTACAGGTACCATAAATTCAACAGTTCCCAAATTAAACTCATTTTCATCTACCAAATCTGCTTCTTCCCATTCCTTACATCAGTTAATGACATTATCATTCTACTAGTTCTACTTATCTGAGTCATGTTTTCCCTTCTAATAGTCATTGGATATAAAATGTCACTAACCCTGCCAATTACACTTCCAAAATGCTTCCTGCATCTAGCCCTCCTCTCCGTTCTCACGATTATTGCCCTAATTTGTTCATGGTTCGATTATTTGTGACATTCTTTCTATTGGTCTCTTTCCATAAAACCATCATTCATACTGTTGCTAGGACTTGTGTTTCTAACACACAGATCTGACTATGTAACTTCTCTGCTTTAAAATTCTCACTGGCTTCCCATTACTTATAAAATAAAATTCAACTTCCTAAGTAAGGAACACTTCGGAAGATGATCTCAACCTATTTTCCAATGTCACATTCCATATACCCTTTGCTTCATTCAGATCAGACTATTCATCACCCTTGAAAATGCAGTTCTGTCCCTCCGTGATTTTTTCCATTCTTTCTAATTTGTTAATACTAGTAAAAGCACTGCATGCTACTGTGCTTAATTTCATAGTTAATAATTATTAATTTCCTTTTGAGTGTGAGCTCTTTATTAATCTTTGTATTTTAGGCATCTTTGAAAATCGAGTACCTAGAATAGTGCCTAATATATAATATATGCTCAAAAAATGTGAACTGAATTCCTTTTGTGTTCCCCCATTAAATAATTCCTGAGCACCCTCATTTATTATCTTTTTGTCTTTCTACATATCCATTGGCTATACAACTAGCCAAATGAAAACAGATATACATAACAGTTTTTTATATTTTAATGAATTTTAAATATATTATCTAATAATATAGTTTCATTTGTATCTTCTTTCACTGTTTACTTTTTTAAAAGCAGCAGTTTATATGATTCCATCTTATTTTTGTCAGTATCTCACTTTTTTAACCCATCTTGATCCTATCTCAGTAGCAATGCTATAATTGTCCTTCACTCAAGAATGGTGAGGATGAACCTAGAGGATCTTATGCTAAGTAAAATAAGCCAGGGAGAGAAAGACAGGTATCATATGTTTTCACTTCTATGTGGAATCTAAAAACAAAACAAACTAAAGGGAACAGAATAGCAGTAGACTCATAGACACTGAGAAGTGACTGGTGTGTACCATGGGGGAGGGGTTGGAGTGGGCGGGAGAAACAGGTGAAGGGGATAAAGAGGCAGAAGGTCCCAACCATAATATAAATCAGTAACAGAGACAGAAGTACAGCACACAGAATATAGTCAATAGTTCTGTAATATCTTTCTATGTTGACAGTAAGTACACTAGTTGGGGTGAGCATTTAATAATGTAAACAGCTGAGTCACTCATATACTTGAAACCAATATAATATTGTGTATCAACTACACTTCAGTTTTAAAAGACATTTTAAAAAGGGGGTGAAACACAGAGATAGAAATACAGTTAAAGAGTAGATATGACCTCCCATTCAAGAAAATCCTTATAGAACCAAAGCAGCTTTTTTTATTTAACTATGTTCTGTTTAGTACTAAAGCACATGGAAGTAAAATGATTGCAGAAGCTAAAAATTCTAAGACAAAACCAATTTCATACAAACTTACAGAATGAGGACTTATCAGTGGAACTGAATGCTTATTTTTCTTAATTCAACAGACTTTTTTCTTAGGGGAAGGGTTTGGCTGCGGTCTCAGGAAAAATGTTTAATTTTTGTAGCTCAACTAACTTTTTAAAAATATCATTGGCATATTTAAGTATATTCTCTTTTTACTTTATAGTTTTCCTTATCCTCACAGTATCATTTCCATGGTCTTTTAAAATAAGAGTGAGAAGTAAGTGTTGCGATGCAATGTGGATTAGTGAAGTTAAAATAAATGTTACCATGTTTGTTGCTTAATGAGAAATTTTACTAGTATACAGATTATTAAGCATTTTTTTAGTATTTTGATAAAATTAATTAAAAATACTTTTTGAGATCTGGGTAAAGCTTATCAAATTCATCAGTGAAGACTTGAGCTCTCCAAAACACAAATGAAGAGAACATATTCGCTGGAAATGAACTGAAATATCTAGTTACTTATTTAAAAGTTTATATCAAACAAAACTATGTAGAGAAAATGTTATCAAGCTGGAATATATATATATATACTAGTATAGTATTAGTATAAAATATACTAGTATAGTATTAGAATAATATAGCATAATTAGTACAATGATACAATAGTGACTTTCTTTGTATTAAATTTTAAATAACTGAAAGGCAATGAAAATAGATGTTAAAACAGAATACCCAATTTTGCAGTCCAACTATCTTTAAAGTGAACCTTTATATTTCACAGAAAGAATTTACATCATTTTACAGTTTTATTGTCTATTTCATTGAAATTAAAATTTAGTGTAAAATAAACATGTGGTTTAAGGAAATAGCCATGTTTATAATATTTCAACTCATGATAAAATGTTAATATTATAGAACTCAACTACCGTTTACATGTTCTAAATGGCTTTAATACATCTCAACAGAACTGCTGAGGAAAGCTAAACAGATCAGCTAATAGTAGTACCTTATAATTCCTCATTTTCATCATTTACTAAAATACTATGCAATGGTTTTATGAAAAGGTAAATTAATTTTTCTTTGTCACATATGGGAAGTCACTAAATTATTTATATACATATATATATATATACACACACACACATATGTAGTTTTTCATGCATGAAAGCATTAGAGGAAATTTTACTAAATTTAGCTTTTAGAAAGCATTCACTTTTTGGAAATAAAAGTGCAATAAGAAAATGTCTGACTTTATTCCTATATTATTTTTGCAATATTTTCTCAGCATTTAATAGTTATCTTAAATGTCCACAAGCATTTTAAATATTTTAATATTTCGGTACTTAATAAACCTACATGCTTTTTCCAAGTTCCCAGTGCTTTCTCATGCTCATTTTGAAGATTAAGGAACTTTTCTTCATTTTCTTTTACCTTCTCCCTTTGCAGCTCATTATCTCTTTCAAGGGTCTGCAATAAAATTAATTATCCAAAAAATAATCAATACCACATTAATGAATTTTGATGTGTTTTATGTTGCTTGGACCTTTGCTTCTAACATGCTGAAAGTGCCATACAGATCAGTGATAATGTGCTATCTCAACAATAATTTTCATAAATTAACAGAAAGGTGCTCATAGTTTAGTTAACAGGAAATAGGGGGAGGTTATGAAAAAGAAACGGCTATAAAAGGGTATAAAAACATTGCCATTATTCAGTTTCACTGCATAAGTTTTAATGTACTGAAAAAGTAATATAAAGTACAGCACTGAAAAATATGAAATGTAGCATAATCCAGCCTATTTTGACTATCACAGAACAGTTTTTTCATACGTTTATTTTAGAAATTAACTAGTTAGAAACCCTTAAATGCAATTTTAATTTCAAATTAACACTTTTTTAGTAGAGCTTCAATATTTACCATATTAACTTACTACCTCATAAATCATCATAATATAACCATCACTACAGTACCCTCTGCCCCCCAAAAAGCCTTGACAGAGTAAAAATACTTCTTAGTGTTTTCTAGGACAAGGATTTTAAAGCTATTAAGTCATTGTCACTAGTATTATTAGATCTCTTCAATGTCTGCTGATAATCAAGTAAACTGTAAAAAGATAAGTGGTAAGAACTGTACCTACATTTCTAATACATCTGGAATTTTTAAGTTCATTTGTTCATCATTACTGAAGCTATATATACATTCAGTACATAAATATTTCAAGCCACACAAAAGATACAGAAAGAAAATGTTGTTTCCTCTATTGATTCCTCCAATTATCCTCCCCAGAGGTAATCATTCCAGTGGTTTCTTGTGTATCCTTCCAGAAATTTTCCATAAGTGTACCAGTACATAAAATGGATCTTTTAAAATACAGATGAGACCATATATAGTGTTGTTCTGCAATCAGCTTTAAAAAAAAATGGATATCATGCCATTACTTTCCATATCATTACATACAGATCTCCCTTTAAAGGTTTCATAGTATTCCATTTATTTAAAGTTCTCAACTATATCTAGAATGTCCAGATGCAGAAATATAATTAAGCAAAATTATGGAAACATCTAATAAAGGCATTTTATAATTTTAACATGAAGATTCTCCAGTTCATAAAGAGCAAAGCATTTTGAGAGCACCCAATGAATACCTATTCTGATTCTACTTTGGGATAATGTAAATATTTTTATAGAAGTCATGTTTTCTTCTTAATTTACAGGTACACATAATAACAGGGCAGTTTCTGAATATCTACAGCGGCATATATTTAAGAGATGCTTAGTACTTTCTAACAGATATTTTACATTATCTTTAATAACGCTGCCTTTTGGAAGATATACAAATCAAAGTTTAGAGGAGATGTGACAGAATATAACACAGTCTCTATCATACTAATAAGGAACAACAGCATTATGTTCTTAAAACAGTGTATTAGATATGATAATCATTTCCTATCTCTACCTATACCCCTATCTAAAAGAAATTATGTCAGATATCTCAGTTTCTGTTTTTCAGAGACATTCCATCCTTGCATTACCATTTGGACCTATTGCTCTTTCAGGCAGCTACCGTGATCATGTTATCTCTGAGGGTTTCCTTCTCTCTCCTGCGGTGGGCTCCTGGTTCTTAGATCTCATGGCTTCCTTGTTCTTGGTTTATTCTCTTGTCTTGTAAACTATTACTTCTTCATAAAGAAGGCATAGATGGCACATTTTTTGAGACCCTGTATGTCTGAAAATACCTTTATTCTACCAATATTTAAAATTTGACTGAATACAGTACAATTCTGCTTTGGAAGTCAATTTCTTGCCTACCTCTGAAGGCACTGTTCTATATTATCTTCTACCTTCCAGTATAAGTCTGAAACCATTTTGTTGACATTCTTATTCTTAATCCTTTGAATGTGACCTACTTCTTCCCACAGAATTTTAAAATCTTCTCTTCAAGTGTAGTATGAAATTTCATAATGATATGCACTGGTGTTGGGCAAAACAAATTCAAATCCTTCAGTTATAGGTTTCTTTCTTATACTATATCTTTGGTCATTTCCTCTCTTTCCATTTTCTCTGTTCTCTCTGAAACTCACCAGCCGTCTTTGACTGACCTCCTTACTTTCTCTCCCTTCAATTACCATCTTCTTGTCTTCTGACATGCATGAAGTTTTCTTCTACTTTCTATAAGACTATCTCAATATTATCTTCCAAACTTTCCATTGTAGTTTTTATGTCTGCTAATGTGTATTTATTTTAAGGGTTCCCTTTTATTCTATGAATGTCCCTTTTTTATAGACTCCTAATTCTTATTTTGTGGAGTAACATATATTTCTCTTAACTGAGCATATTTTCTCAGTTTCTCCAAGTTTTTCTCATTATCCTGTTTGTTTTCATGTTGGAGATGTTCAAATGTCAAGTAATCCTTTAATGCCTGTTCATATTTAAGAATGAAGTGTTAAAAAGCCAGTTAAAAGTTTTGTCAAATGGTGGACTTCCCTGCAGTTTGATCTGGCTGAGCTATTTCACTGGGAAAACTTAACTGCAGCAGCTGTAGTCTTTTCTCTTGATCAGGTTAGTTACCCTAGAAAGGGATCTTCTATTCTCCTGCCTGGAAGTTCTTAAGGCTAGCTGCCCTCTAAATAAGGAAACTGGACTAGGACTCTCAGAATTTGGTATTTAGACTTTCCACACCCTGTTTCCACTATAATATTTGCAGTAGTATGCTGGTAAATTGGCTCTTAAAAAAAAACCTGATAAACAGTGTTTACCAATGTCATTAGTGCTAAATTTCAGCTACCATGGTCAAAGCTACCATGGTCAATTTCAAACTACCACTGGTTTAACAACTAGCTCACAAAATGACAACAGCTCTAACAACTACTCTCTCTGGTACAAGTGGTTTCCAGCACACCTTTGGATTTCCCAAACTCAGTTGTCCCTCAAACTCTCCAACATAAACCTCCAGTCTTCTGCCAAGTAGGGAGACAGCCAGTGTCTATTTGTGCAGCACAGAGAAGAGAATCTGCAGGTGCATCAGCGATCTTCTAGGTTTGGGCTTCAGCTGCGCACCCTTACTTCTAGGGGCATGTGATGCTTGCCAACTCCCAACCGTTTCCACATCTTTGACTTAGGTTTCTACTTTCTCTCATTTGTTAAATAAATTACTGATTTTCCATCTGGTTCCCTTTTAAAACTTTATTTTATTGTTTCCTCTCCCTATTTCCTTCTCCCTGTGGATTTTTAAATATCATTTTATTGCAGTTTCAGAAGGAAATAGAAGTGAACGTGTGGGTTCAATTAACATGTTTAATCAGAAGCCCTGACCTGGCAATATCTGAACTTACAGAGTCTGAACACATTCATTGTTAATGATTCACTAATTTAACAAAATGTAATGAGCTCCTATTATGTGCCAGATACTCTTTTAGGTTCTTATGCTAAATGTTAGCAAAAATGTTACTGTTCTCAAGGAATTTATACTCTATCAGGAAATTATTTGCTATCATGTGCATCCAGATTAACAAACCTGAAAACTATTCTTTAAAAATGGATATTGTGGAGAGCCAAAAATAAAACCATCTGTTAATGCTTTAATATATCAAAAATGAAATAAATTATCCTGGTTAATAATATTAATACTATAAGTATAGAAGGAAACTAAGTAAACTATTCTTATTAACACTGTGACTATACCAGCATAACTATACTTATACCTGGACTAAACTATAATTAAATCACAACAGAAAATATTCTCTATCATGAGAACTTAGGTGTCTACACTCCAAACGGCACTATTAAAAAAATAAGACAGAACAACAGCATGATTGCAGAGCACTGAAAAAACAACAGGCCATTACGAAAAGTAATGATCCCTTTCAAAACAAGTGAAATTAGAATGCTCCTCAAGAAAACACTTAAAGATATATATGCAGCATAATCCTAGCAACAGTTCAACATTAATATTTTGTTATACTACATATCACTGATTCTCCAACACCAGTCTGCAAACAAATACTGACCCATGATAAAATTTCACTAGTCCGTGGCAAAAAATGTCATCAGAGGTCTTTTCTTGTAAAGGACTGTCCTTTATCCTGGGATTATCCTTAATATACTTCTGGTGTTAAAAATGTTCTCTTTTATAAAATGAAAGTGATGATAGATGGTATTGTATATTTTTAATGCCTTTAATTATCAATTCTATCCTGTTTTTGACAATATTTGCTTGAAATTTTACTATATGAAATCTGGTTTCTCTATGTAGTATCAAGGCCCAGGTAATAATGGTGCTAGTTAAAGAGGAATTTGAATTACCTAATATATTGGTAGTTACAGTTAAAAAATCCTGGAACCATAGTTACAATCATCATTAACTCAAAGGAACACATTACTATTATATATATTTATGACCACTGCAGGCCCTGTACAATTCAACAATACATAAACATTGGATTTAGAGCTCATGAAGGGCAATTTAAAAGTCACAGTCTTCATATGACTAATCTAACAAAAATGGCAGCTCTCACAGATCCAGGAAAAATACATTAACAAAGTAATGTGAATGCAGAAATAGTGCTTGAGTAGAATCGGGGCAAAGATTTAATCCTGATTTTACCACTAATTATAAAACCTTGAGCTACATCACTTGCACTTTCTGCATTTCTGCATTGCTATTTCATCATGAAATGAAATGATTGGATTGGCTAATCTTTAATATTTTGTTCATTCTAAAAACCTGTGTTTCAACTCCTTTAAATGGATTAGGAGACAATCTTGGTAACTAATGCTCATAAAGAATTTGGGTAAATTACATATGTTTCTTGAGAGAAGGTTCAACATTTTAGACAAATATTCCCAGCTATCCACCTAAATGGTGGGTGGAGGAGGTAGGAGGATACTCGCTTATAACTGGACTGTTAGAGAAATTCTTTTCTAATCTTTTATTGCAGTAGGTGAAGAGGTTAGGAGGAAGGAAAGGTTTGACTTTAGCACATCTCTTCCCACTCCTTCTCCTGGTCTCACTCCTGTAGTATTGGGGGCAGGTAAGAGAAATAGGGAAAGTAAAACTCTCTACATGACTAGTCATAGAACATCAACTGTAAGGAGATAAATTGTTCATTTTTCAGGTTAGGTCTGGTTCCATTCAATAATGATGGACTCAGCATAATTTGTGGGTCCCACAACAAAGTGAGGAAAAGAAGGAAAATAAGGGCTATTAAATATCCTAAAATACAAAACTTTCTTTATAGCCCTTCCCTTCCTCCCCACCTCTCTTCTTCTTTCTCTTTCCCTGCCACCCTACCATGGTGCTTTTTATTTTCTCTTTAATGTCATGGTCCCCTGGGCAAGAAGATACTCACAGGGAAAATGCAGTTCTTCATAGGAAACTCAGCACAAGTGAGATCCACCAGCTACTGGGTTCTACCTCCTGCAAGCTAACGGACCCTTGTACTCTGTCCTAGCTGGGAGTGGGAAAGTCAATTTCTAGATCTCATGGGCCTTCTGCCCCAAAGCATTGCAGACGGGTAACCCACAAGGGATTGCAACTGCCAGGCAGGAATGCACCTCAGTACCTGGACTGGGGACTCACTCTCCACCCAGTCACCTAGCTAACAGGTTTAGGAATTGCCAGACTGGGACAGAGGATGCTGAAGAGCACATGAACTTGACCCAGATACTCCCTGCTGCACGTAGACCTCCAGCAGGGGTACAGTAACAATACAACACAGGCCTCTCTCCAGTGTCATCCAGTAGACACACAGCAGCAATGAGACAGGAGCAAGGAGGATGAGGACAGGCAAGGCCTAGGACACCAAAGGGTGGAAGAGCCAGCAGCCAAGAACTAGTCCTAGGAGGCAGTGGGAAAGAGAAGAATGCCTTAGCTGAGGCTCCAAACCCTTGCCTAGTACATACTCCATTTTCCTATCAGATTTAACTTATAAAATATAAACTCAAAGATACAAATTAATAAAAACTTCAAGACAATGACCACAGAATATTAAACCTGAAGTACAAGCCCCTTCTAACTGTGGGTCCCTATGTAACTGCCCTGGTTACATACCCATGTAGCTGGCCTTGGCCTCTGCTGATGGTGGTCTTTACCATGAGAGGTGACTGTAATGTTCTTGGAAAGGTTCAGACTTCACCCTTTATTACCAAGAATTTTTTAGAGTGGCACAAATATCTTCCACTGGCCACCCCAATGGAACATGTCCTCAGCTCCTTCTCAAGTCGGACATCCTGTCACTTGGCCTAGTGGCACACAAGACAGTTCCTACCCTTCTGCTACTCTTCGTGTTCCATCATGTGAGCAGGGAACCGAAGAACCCTGCAGCTAGGGGGCCACCGAGGATCTCTTTTCATACCCCTCCAGGGCCATGTAGAATGGAATAAGCATAACACACTTCAAGCCCCAAGGGTACAGATCACCTGTTTGTTTTCTTTTATCACCTTCAATTCTGCTTCCAGTTCAGTATTAACTTTAGTCTGTTGCTCAAGTAACTGCTGCATACGTTGGAAAGAAATGATGATATCCTTTAAAAAAGTATAAATATGATATATCAATTGAAAAATTTTGAGATAGTAGGTATGTTTATGAATTCATTCTTATCATATTCTATTTTCTTATAATATTTATAGTTTAGCTTCAACACTGTAAAAAACAATATATTGAAATAAACTAAAGGCACATTTTACTAATTTAATATCTAAATAATTTATATTACATGTTTTCTTACCACGTATTATTTCTAAGAGTTCCTCAAATAATTAACAGTTTTTTGAAATGGACCATGCATTCTGAAATACTGCTGAAAAATGTAAAGAATTCAAAACTAAAACTTTGAAGTGTCTGCCCGAAGTAGTAAATTAATCACTACTAAAATATCATATTGCTAACTTGCTAGGATGTCATGGTATGTATTCAGAATCAAATGGAGGAAAAGCAGAAGAGAAAAAAGAAACAGAAGTTTTCTTTCACATACTTTTCTTTTAAACAGAAGAATCACAAATATCACATAGATTCAAATGACAGCAGACTGTCCTGCAAATACAAGCTCTAAGCACACATATATTTCAATAATTATCTCCTAGGATACTACTAAACTATTGAGGAAAAAACTGATTTATTTTTATTTATAAAATATTTTAACGTAATATTTTTCCAGCTTTACTGAGATACAATTTACATACAGCACTGTGTAAGCTTAAGGTGCACATACGATTTGATACGTGTGTATGTCCCTAAATGATCACCACAATAAGGTTAACTTCCTTATCGCCTAACATAATCACCATTTTTTTGTGTGTGGTGAAAATATTTAAGTAAGATCTACTCTCTAAGCAACTTTTGAATATATAATGCAGTATTGTTACCTGAAATCATCATGAGGTAAATCCCCAGAATTTACTCATCTTAAAATTGGAAGTTTGGACCCTTTGATGAACATCTCCCCATTTCTCCTCTGATTTATTTTTGAATGGGAGTACATGGAGGCCTGGCTAAACAGGGGCACATGCACCCACTCAGTACACACTGAGTGCTCACTAGGTGCTAGGAATCAACCCAGGCATGGTTCCATTTGTTATTTGACTTATTTCTCACATTGCATCTGGTTTTTAAAAATATTTACTGGCTTCCAAAATATGACTGCTTGCCTGTTTTTCTTCTTGAATATGGGTAATCTCTTCACGAATCTTCTTATTTAATTCCAACTCCTTAAAAAATTTGAATGATTTTAAAGTTAAGACATAAAATTCAGCAAGTCCTATATTCAGGTTATTGCTTAACAAATTTGGGAGTGTATGACCTACTATTACTCCAGAGTACCATTTGTTTGCTGTTGAAGCAGTGACTCTAGTGAATTGAAAATGCTATCAGATACCCCACTTAGGCTGGTACAAACTTATAAATGTTAATGTTAAAAACTACAGAATTTCTCATCTCCAAAAGCTTTACTGGAGATACCACTGTATCATAAGATTATCCAACACTATATTAAAGTAGACATAAAATGGTTATAGCCAAATTTAATTGTCCTAAAGTCGTCTTGCTGATAATGGCTAAAATTATCTAATAATTTTTTAATGATTCATAATACTTTACTATGTATATTGACTTTATAGAAGGAACTTTTTGTATTATAATCCTAAAATCCTCATAAATTTAAAAAATATATCAATTTTATAAATATAAACACAATTAGATACCATGTTGAGTCTTTCTTGAAGTTCTTGTAATTTCTGTTCTTTAATTGTTAAATTGATGTTTTCTTCTCCGATATTATATTGACATGTGACCTTGGACTTTATCAAGTCTGAGGTTACCTTTTTTAGTTCCTTAACATAAGAAACATCAAACAGAAAATTTAGTATTAATATATTTCATCAAAGCAAGGTGCTTTTCTGACAGTTTTAAAGTCTGTTTTTAAACCTATCATTAAAATTTACTGTATTTCATATGTCAAGATAATGCTACCAGTCCATCAAGGTCCACCTCCCTCGCACCCTTGAAAGATAAGCAGCCAAGGAGGTGGGAATGCTGTCTGTGGCTACGGAATAAGCAAACACAATGATGCAGGGATAGAAAGTATGATCTGCTCTTAAAAAGAGTGAACTAAATGAACTAACCCATCAAAAGTAAGGTGTTTTCATTCACTGCTTATTCAACTAATATCTTCTGAGATAAAAAGATAATCAACTCCCAAGTTCATTAGCATGTAATAAAAAAAATTCATGTAAAAAATAATTACAATATAATGTGATGAGTGCTACATTACAGGAATGTATAGAAGCATAAGGAAGGAGAGAGTTTGGTTGAGGGTGTTAAGAAAGCATTATTCAGAAAAGTGGTATTTGGATTGAGTCTTTAAAGATAAATTTGCAGAGGACAAGAGAAGAGTACACATTCCATGCAAAAAGATGCAATATGCACAAAGGTACAGAACCATGAAAAATCACAATCTTTTTAAAATACAAAACAAATATGATATGGCTGGAGCTAATATGGGTGAAAGGGAAGAGTAGAGTATTGTTACTTGTGGCCAGAAATTTGGCAGGGTTCACATATTGGAGAGGATTTGCAGGCCATGCTAAAGAGTTTTAGTTTTATCCTATATGTAATGAGGAATTAGTCACTGAAGGTTTTCGAGTAGGAGAATGACATAACAAGATTTGCATTTTGGAAAAATAACTCTGGCATCACTGCAGAGGATTAGGATTGAAGAGGATATAAAAGACTTAATTTGTGAAGTTACATGTCCATTGAGTTTACCATCCAAACACACAAAAATTCTGAAATACAAATTTATGAATTGGTGTAATTTATTGTAATGCTGTCCTGTGTATATTTACTATATTAAATTCTCAAGGACCTGATTTCCATATCCTTGACTACACAGCATCTGAATTCCCTTTGAATTGTGGAAGAACTCTACATCACAAGCTTACTGTCCACTAGAGAAGCCAGAAATGCCAGAGACTAGCTTTATAAAGCATGAGACCAGACCCTGCTAATCAGATGCACACCTGTCTTGGACACTAGATCAGGAACTAGTATCACAAAGAACAGGAGTGTTGCAAATCCATCTGCTGGTAGACAGCTGGAGCATTGCTAGAAACTTCAAGCTTCCATGGCCACAGTGATACCACTTTGGCCAACAAGTAGGTGATGGTGCAAGCCGCAGTGTGCAGTACCCAGCAGTGGAAGCTGGTTTTATGCTGCAGTCTTGGGTACTGCATAGCTTCCTTTGTTTATGACCATTTTTCAAGTCTGAGATGACCAAGATCCAAATTTTTTGTTGACAAAGTAATCTTACATTTAAAAGTCCTAATATATTTCAATTTTTAAAAGGTTGTCTTTAAGAACTAAATCAACAACAACAAACACCTCTCTTGAAAAAGGTTCATTCATCAGAGTGGTGAGGCTACAGGAAATTTTTATTTTCTTCATTGTGCTAATTAGTACTTTCTCTTTTTTTCTTCCTGTATCAGTTTTAAGAGAACTGGACACAGGTGCCATCACATACAGTTATCAATTAGAGGAGAGAGGATGACAAATGACTGAGTCCTAAAGAGCTCTAACATTTGTGGGTTAGAGAAGAAGGCTGTGAATGGCATTTATCGGTGGTAGGAGGAAAACCAAGAGAGTGTGGTACCAAGGAAGCTGAAAAAGGAGCAGACAACAGGGCTGCCAATACCTCCAGAGCTCTACAGTTACAGCCTCAGCTCCCTAGAAAGAAACTTGCCCAATTATCTGTTAACCCCTAGTTCAAAATCCAGGAGAAAGGATTCCTTGGTCTTAGTTCACATAACCCTTTTAGATATGTGCACTGCTAAAGTAGTCATGTGAATCAAGAGACAGTGCTTTATTCTCAGAAAAGCAGGCAGACAAATTAATGTTTGGTACAAAGAGAACAGTCAGCATGTATTGAGTAATGAAACAATGTGGAATGGAGGAGGGAGGCCTTGAAGAATGGCTACTATGTTGGTTATCCTCCATTTGTCCCTCCTGATTCACTACACCCTTTCTCCATACTGCTCTGTGCCCTGTGTGCCTGACATATGAAGATATAGCAAAGTTCCCTTGCCCTCTGGCTCCTGGTTGGGTCCAATCTGTGGGAGGCACCAGTCAGTCAATATGCCGGGAAGAGGGGGATTGAGGTTATTAAACTGCCTTCCTACATAGCCATAAGTTGGCCAATAGCTCTGTACCTTTACCAAAAGTCACAGCTTCTGAAATGCAGCTTTCTTCTACAGCTATAGGAACAGCACTCTCCAGTTACAGCATCTACGTCCTTCCTGCCCTTTCACTTCTCGGTGGCATAATCACTCTTCCATTGTTTCAGTCCTTGGGGTGCTTCATTATCCCTTGTTGGTTTCCCTTAACTCTGCCCATAATTCTGTAAATAGCTTCTTCATCAAACTTTTCTCAATTACTCATTCCTATACACCATCTGTTTCCTGCCTAAATCCTGCTTAATATAAGTAAATTAAGAGAAAGCATTCCAAGTAGGGGTAGGGATATGGAGAAGAGCAAAGGCAAGAAGGCAGGAAGAATTAAGAATTATGATAATGGCAACAAAGATTTTGGATTAAACAGAATGAAAGATGCTTGTTAGGAAGTATTAGAAAACAATGTTGAAGATGTAGAATGGGGTCAGACCATGGAAGCTTTGGAAAGCCAATTAAAGAAGTTTAGGACTAATAAGAAGAAAACAAATCCCACCGTTTGCAACAACATGGATGGAGCTAGAGGGTATTATGCTCAGTGAAATCAGCCAGGTGGAGAAAGACAAGTACAAAATGATTTCACTCATCTGTGGAGTATAACAACAGAGAAAAACTGAAGGAACAAAACAGCAGCAGACTCACAGACTCTGAGAAGGGACTAGCGGTTACCAAAGGGAAGGGGTTGGACAGGATGGGTGAGAGGGAGGGAGAAGGGGATTAAGGGGCATTATAATTAGCACATATAGGGGGGGTCACAGGGAAGGCAGTACATCACGGAGAAGACAAGTAGTGACTCTAACATCTTATATGCTGATGGATAGTGATTGCAATGGGGTTGTGGGGGGACTTGATAAAATGGATGAATGTTGAAATCACGTTGCTCATGTGAAACCTTCATAAGACTGCATATCAATGATACCTTAATAAAAATTTTTTTAAAGTTCAGGACTAAATCAGTATGTTGTACACCTAAACTTACACAATGTTATGTCAATTATGTCTCAATAAATCTGGAAAAAAGAGTTTGGGGCTTTTCCAAGATGGCAGCATGAGAGGTGAGACACAGAGCTCCTCCCAAAATCACAAACAGTACAAAAATATAGTTAATAAATACAACTAACCTTCAGACAGCAACAAGAAAGAAGGATGAACCAGACTGCATACAGACCTCATGAAACAGGGTAACGTACGAAAGCCTTAATCCGGCAGGACCCAAGCCCTTCCCCCACCCCAGCTCACTGGCAGGAGGAAGAGAAACGGAGCGCGGGAGGGGGAGAAACCCTGGGACTGCTGGACACCTAGCCCTGGAGATCTGCTTTGTGAGCAGAATCCTATAGTGTGTGGTGCTCTGGACGTTGGAGAGATTGGACAGGCAGAGTGCTTGAAAAAATTGACATTCCAGCCATTTGTGGAGGAGGGGATCCACACCCAGCCGCTCTGTGTCGGAGGAAAGGCAGGGAGTCTAGAGGCTTCCTAGCACCGAGAAAGCTGCTGAAGGGGCGGGATTTGCAAGGAGCTTGCTGTGCGGGAGAA
Source organism: Smutsia gigantea (assembly GCA_032199065.1). Lineage (NCBI taxonomy): Eukaryota > Metazoa > Chordata > Mammalia > Pholidota > Manidae > Smutsia > Smutsia gigantea. The sequence goes on along the minus strand of JAVSCE010001328.1, from coordinate 220,318 downwards.
GGGAGAGCTGGACAAGGTAGTCTGGATGCGCTCTGCCCAGCTGGTTGGGAACTTTGAGGAGCTTCAGGTGCTCCATCCCCCTGACAGCCTACTGCTCGCACACTCGCAGTCACCACGCAGGCATCAGGCCAGCCAGAGGGAGGCCCCACCTACCACAGCTGAGACGTAAAGCACAGAAGATTACCCGTATCTGCTCGGCCCACTGCCTCTGACACTAGAGACAGGCACCTCAGACCGGAGGCAGGAACAGATCTTTCCTCCCACCAGGCACCAGCTCCACTCCGCTACGACCCCCAACCTCACTCTAGGGACTGAGCAGCTCCAGAGACTGGAGTTTCTGCCCACTAGTGAGCACCACACAGAAAAATGAAACATCAAAAGAATATGGTTCAGACACAAATCTCACAAACCCCAGAAAGAGGGTCAAATGAAACCGAACTCACCAATCTTCCTGAAAGAGAGTTCAAAATGAAAATTATAAACATGCTTATGGAGGTACAGAAAAATATCAAAGACTTCAGGAATGAATTTAGGATGGAGATTCAATCATTAAGAAATACCATATCAGAAATGAAACATACAATAGAGGAATTTAAAAGCAGAATAGATGTAGCAGAAGAGACGGAAAATGGAGTAGAAATTAGAGAAGAGGAATACAAAGAAGCTGAGGCACAGAAAGAAAAAAGCATCTCTAAGAATGAAAGAATATTGAGAGAACTGTGTGACCAATCCAAACGGAACAATATTCGCATTATGGGGGTATCAGAAGAAGAATAGAGAGAAAAAGGGACAGAAAGTGTATTTGAGGAGGTAATTGCTGAAAACTTGCCCAATCTGGGGAAAGAGATAGTGTCTAAGGCCATGGAGGTGCACAGATCTCCCAACACAAGGGACTCAAGGAAGACAATATCAAGACATATAATAATTAAAATGGCAAAGATCAAGGATAAAGACAGACTTTTAAAAGCAGCTAGAGAGAGAAAAAAGATCACATACAAAGGAAAACCCATCAGGCTATCATCAGACTTTTAAACAGAAACCTTACAGTCCAGAAGGGAGTGGCATGATATATTTAATGCAATGAAACAGAAGGGCATCGAACCAAGAATACTCTACTGGGCAAGGTTATCATTTAAATTTGAAGGAGGGATTAAACAAGTTTCAGATAAGCAAAAGCTGAGAGAATCTACCTCCCACAAACGACCTCTACAGGGCAATTTGAAGTGACTCCTACAGATGGAAGTATTCCTAAGGCTAAACAGATAACATTGAAGGGGAGACAAAGAGTACAGAATATGATTCATAACATACGAAAAATGGAGGAGGAAGAAAAAGGAGGAAAAAAAAACAACCTTTAGGTTGTGTTTCTAATAGTATAGGAAGTAAGTTAAATAAGACAGTTAGATAGTAAGGGTATTGCCCTTGAACCTTTGGTAACCAAAATCTAAAGCCTGCAATGGCAATAACTACATACCTATCGATAATCACCCTAAATGTAAATGGTCTGAATGCACCAATCAAAAGACATAGAGTTACTGAAAGGATAAAAAAACAAGACCCATCTATATGCTGCCTGCAAGAGTCTCACTTCAAACCCAAAGACATACACAGACAGAAAGTCAAGGGATGGAAAAAGATATTTCATGCACCTAATAGTGAGAAAAAAGCAGGAGTTGCAGTACTTGTATCAGACAAAATAGACTTCAAAACAAAAAAAGTCACAAGAGACAAAGAAGGACATTACATAATGATAAAGTGGTCAGTATAACAAGAGGATATAACTATTATAAACATCTATGCACCCAACACAGGATCACCTACATATGTGAAACAAATACTAACAGAATTAAAGGGGGAAATAGAATGCAATGCATTCATTTTAGGAGACTTCAACACATCACTCACTCCAAAGGACTGATCGACCAGACAGAAAATATGTAAAGAGACAGAGGCACTGAACAACATATTTGAACAGATGGACCTAATGGACATCTACAGATCACTCCATCCAAAAGCAACAGGATACACATTCTTCTCAAGTGCACATAGAACATTTTCAAGAATAGATCATATATTAAGCCACAAAAAGAACCTCAGTAAATTCAAAAACATTGAAATTGTACCAACCAGCTTCTCATATCACAAAGGTATGAAACTAGAAATACATTACACAAAGAAAACAAAAAAGCCCACAAACACCTGGAGGCTTAATAACATGCTCCTAAATAATCAATGGATCAATGACCAAATAAAAACAGAGATCAAGCAATATATGGAGACTAATGACAACAATAATTCAACACCCCCAAATCTGTGGGATGCCGGGAAGGCTGTGCTAAGAGGGAAATATATTGCAATACAGGCCTACCTCAGGAAAGAAGAACAATCCCATATGAACAGTCTAAACTCACAATTATTGAAACTAGAAAAGGAAGAACAAATGAGGCCCAAAGTCAGTAGAAGGAGGGACATAATAAATATCTGAGAAGGAATAAATAAAATTGAGAAGAATAAAATAGAAAGAATCAATGAAAGCAGAAGCTGGTTCTTCGAGAAAATAAAATAGATAAACCCCTAGCCAGACTTATCAAGAAAAAAAGAGTCTACACACATAAACAGAATCAGAAATGAGAAAGGAAAAATCACTATGGACACCACAGAACTACAAAGAATTATGAGAGAATACTATGAAAAATTATATGGTAACAAACGAGACAACCGAGAAGAAATGGACAGCTTTCTAGAAAAATACAACCTTCCAAGGCTGACCCAGAAAGAAACAGAAAATCTGAATAGACCACTTACCAACAAAGAAATTGAATTGGTAATCAAAAACTACCTAAGAACAAAACTCCTGGACCAGATGGTTTCACTGCTGTATTTTATCAAACACTTAGTGAAGACCTAATACCCATCCTCATTAAAGATTTCCAAAAAGTAGAAGAGGAGGGAATACTCCCAAACTCATTCTACAAGGCCAGCATCACTATAATACCAAAACCAGGCAAAGACACCACAAAAAGAAAATTACAGACCAATATCCCTGAGGTACATAGATGCAAAAATACTCAACAAAATATTAGCAAACCGAATTCAAAAATACATCAAAAAGATCATCCATCATGATCAAGTGGGATTCATCCCAGGGATTCAAGGATGGTACATTTGAAAATCCATCAACATCACCCACTACACCAACAAAAAGAAGGACAAAAACCACATGATCATCTCCATAGATGCTGAAAAAGCATTCAACAAAATTCAACATCCATTCATGATAAAAACTCTCAACAAAATGGGTATAGAGGGCAAGTACCTCAACATAATAAAGGCCATATATGACAAACCCACAGCCAGCATTACACTTAACAGCAAGAAGCTGAAAGCTTTTTCTTTAAGATCAGGAACAAGACAAGGATGCCAACTCTCCCCACTTTTATTCAACATAGTACTGGAGGTCCTAGCCACGGCAATCAGACAACACAATGAAATAAAAGGCATCCAGATTGGCAAGGAAGAACTCAAACTGTCCTTGTTTGCAGATGATATGATATTGTACATAAAAAACCCTAAAGAATCCACTCCAAAACTATTAGATCTAATACCTGAATTCAGCAAAGTTGCAGGATACAAAATGAATACACAGAAATCTGTTGCATTCCTATACACTAACGATGAACTAGCAGAAAGAGAAATCAGGAAAACAATTTCATTCACAATCACATCAAAAAGAATAAAATATCTAGGAAAAAAACCTAACCAAAGAAGTGAAAGACCTATACCCTGAAAACCACAAGACACTCTTAAGAGAAATTCAATAGGACACTAATAAATGGAAATTCATCCCATGCTCTTGGCTAAGAAGAATTAATATTGTCAAAATGGCCATCCTGCCTAAAGCAATCAATCTACAGATTCAATGCAATCCCTATCAAAATACCAACAGCATTCTTCAATGAACTTGAGCAAATAGTTCTAAAATTCACATGGAACCACAAAAGACCCTGAATAGACAAAACAATCCTGAGAAGGGAGAATAAAGCAGGGGGGATTACGATCCCTGACTTTAAGCTCTACTACAAAGCTACCGTAATCAAGACAATTTGGTACTGGCACAAGAACAGACCCATAGACCAGTGGAACAGAACAGAGAGCCCAGATATAAACCCAAGCATATATGGTCAATTAATATACGATAAAGGAGCCATGGATATACAATGGGGAAATGACAGACTCTTCAACAGCTGGTGTTGGCAAAACTGGACAGCTACATGTAAGAGAATGAAACTGGATTATTATCTAACCCCATACACAAAAGCAAACTCAAAATGGATCAAAGACCTGAATGTAAGTCGTGAAACCATAAAACTCTTAGAAAAAAACACAGGCAAAAATCTCTTGGACATAAACATGAGCAACTTCTTCATGAACAGCCTCCCCAGACAAGGGAAACAAAAGCAAAAATGAACAAATGGGACTATATCTAACAAAAATGCCTCTGCATAGCAAGGGATACCATCAGTAGAACAAAAAGATATCCTACAGTATGGAAGAATATATTCATAAATGACATATCCGATAAGGGGTTGACATCCAAATTATATAAAGAGCTCACGCACCTCAACAAACAAAAAGCAAATAAGCCAATTAAAAATGGGCAGAGAAGCTAAACAGATACTTCTCCAAAGAAGAAATTCAGATGGCCAACAGGCACATGAAAAGATGCTCCACATCACTAGTCATCAGAGAAATGCAAATTAAAACCACAATGAGATATCACCTCACACCAGTTAGGATGGCCAACATCCAAAAGACAAACAACAACAAATGTGGTGAGGATGTGCAGAAAGGGGAACCCTCCTACACTGCTGGTGGGAATGTAAATTTGTACAACCATTGGGGAAAGCAGATGGAGGTTCCTCAAAAAACTCAAAATAGAAATACCATTTGACCCAGGAGTTCCACTCCTAGGAATTTACCCTAAGAATGCAGCAGCCCAGTTTGGAAAAGATATGTGCACCCCTATGCTTATTGCAGCACTATTTACAATAGCGAAGAAATGGAAGCAACGTAAGAGTGCATCAGTAGATGAATGGATAAAGAAGATGTGGTATATATACACAATGGAATGTTATTCAACCATATGAGGAAAACAAATTTTACCATTTGCAACAACATGGATGGAGCTAGAGGGTATTATGATCAGTGAAATAAGCCAGGCAGAGAAAGACAAGTACCAAATGATTTCACTCATCTGTGGAGTATAAGAACAAAGAAAAAATACTGAAGGAGCAAAACAGCAGCAGACTCACAGAACCCAAGAATGGACTAACAGTTACCAAAAGGAAAGGGCCTGGGGACGATGGGTGGGAAGGGAGGGATAAGGGGGGAAAAGGGCTATTACAATTAGCACACATAATGTAGTGGGGATGGGGATGGGGTAGGCGGATACGGGGAAGGCAGTGTAACACAGAGAAGACAAGTAGTGATTCTATAACATCCTTCTACGTTGGTGGACAGTGACTGCAATGTGGGTAGGTGGTGGGAACTTGATAATGGGGGGGTCTATTAACCATAATGTTGCTCATGTAATTGTATATTAATAAGAGCAAAATAATAATAATAATAAAAAAATAAAATAAAAAAGTAAAAAAAAAAGTTTGGGACTTGATTTGGGAAACAAATTCAACTTACTATTCCTTCCCACAGAAGTGCTACATTAAACTAGTAACTTAGTAAAGTTAATTTGGCAAAAACAGTGAATAAAAACTGGAGAAAAAAAAACAAACAGTGACAAAGAGGCTGTTTAAATAGGCTGTTTAATCCAGGAATGAGATGCTGAATGTCTGTACTATTGAGAAATGAAGAATGGAAAATATGAGACATTGTGGAGGAAGGTATAATTGAATAGACAAAGGGAAGTAAAGAAAAAGATGATTCCAAAGTGTCTTGATGCAGCTAGGAGAAATGAAATGAGGGACCAAGAAATGTGAGAGAGAAGCATGATAACGGAAAAGAAATGGAAGTCTGTTTCACTAATTAAATAGATGAAAAATGTATTTAAGACAAGAACAAGATGGACAATGTTCTGAGACTGAATCTTAAGAGAGCCAGAAAGCACAAATCATTAAGACTGTGCCATAAGCTGTTACTATCCTAAAGTCCTTCGTTTGTATTTTTTGAAGTTATAGAAGGTTACACATGATGAATTCCCCAAAATGAAGTTTCAATGTACCACTGATGGTTTACCTTCACAGTCAGTAAGATGGTTTCCTTTGAAAAGACAGTTGTATGACTTTTCTGGGAGTGGGCAGGGGAGGTGGTGGCAGAGAATGAAGAATTAATTCAATGTGTGCCGCCCTGCTTATCCTGAAGTACGAGAAGTCCTAAAAGGAGATGACCTGCAGGCAGTTGAAAATACGGAAGTGGAAATCATGAGAAATGTGAGGTAAGGAATATAAAGTTATTGAAATGAAGTGATTGAGTAAATTAAGGAGTATTAGATAATTGAAAAAAAGAATATGAAAATAAAAACAGAGACCTTAGGACAGAGCTTTGGAGGAATGGGAGGAAAAAGAGATAATCAGGAGAGCCAGAGGAATTTATTTGTACCAAAAGACCCTTTAAAAGTGAATGATCACATGGAGTTATAAAACCAATACATTTTATATTTTAAAAGCACCTACCATTTTGAACAAAAGACAATATTCTGTAATGAAAAACATAAAGTATCAGTATCAGTAAGGATACTTTGATTACATGTATCAGAAAACCATACTTACACCACCAACTAAAAGAGACATTCTTTCACATAACAGAAAGTCCACAGTTGGGCAGGTTCTTGTGTTTGTTGATTGGGCTACTCAAAGACCTAGGGTATTATCAAAGACTAGGATATTTTCATTTTCCATTTTACATTCTTGGGACTGTCCTTTTGCTTGAGTGTTGGGGCTGTGGCAAGAGACCAGTTTAGGTATTACATAGCAACTGTCTCTTCCTGGAGCTCCTTCTAAACAGTAAGGAATTTTTTCTCTGAACCACCTCCTGCTGGCCAGAACTGGATCACATGCTCATCCTGAACCAAACACCGGCATGAGGAAAGGAGAGGATATTAACTGGCTCCAAGACGACTGATCATATGAGGTGGACTGAATATTGGAGAATTATCACAATGTCCATTACAAGAAGAATTTCAGCTGCCATTTTAAAATTAACATGTTGTTTAGAATATTACTCCCTATAAATATTATACAGTACAAAATAAGGATAAATGGAGAATCTTTTTTACAAGTTGCTTGACACTAATTCACCTACTCTCTTTGGCTTTCAGTTCCCTTTCCCAAAAAAGCAGCTGTTGGATCAAGTTAACAGTTACTTAACTGTGCTCTGAGAAATCCAAGAATTTCCATGGAGCCCCTTTACCATTGCTAATAGAGAAAAAAGAGCCAGCAGGTACAGCTCCAGTGTTCCTCCAGCCCTCCCTTCAAGCACAAGCAGCTCTACCTTAACACTGAGCTCCGCATCTGGGCGGTTCTGCAGCTCAAAGAAAGACAAACATCGGAGTAGATGATCCTACAATTCCATGAAATTAGGGATGATCTGTAGATAAGTAATCTAGAAGGAGCTAGAATTTGTAGACATAGAATATAGTTCAAGCATGAAGGGAGAAAGAGCAACCGAGGAGTCAAAGGAATTTCAGACTTTCTTATCCGATAAGCAATTTAAAGGAAAATAAGGCTGCATTTCAGTTGTCTTGAAAGCCTACACAAATACACAAATAAATAACCCACCTAATTATGGTGCAGAAAAACTGAATCCATCAAAGCTGCCTTCAACTTAATTTTAATCTAATTTCATCTGCAAGTAATAACAATCCCATAAATTTCTATAACATGTTAAACTTTCTTAAGTGCTTGTCTATGCATTTACTATTTTGTATTTATTACACATATGTAAAATAGGAAAGGTAGACATCATTATACTCATGTTAAAAATGAATACAAACGAGGGAAAAAGAAAAAAGCAAGACAGTATGGTTGACTATGTTGAAAGGCTTAGTTGTAAAGAAAAAAGTAAAGTGATGAGGTAAGATATACAGAATAAATGATACATATGCAGGGAACTACAGGCCAGTGGTTTGGTTAAAGTAGTAGGGACTGAAGGACTTACAGGTATTTGGGAGTGTAATGGTACAGGTGATAGAAAAGGATGCTCTGAATAGAGAAAGAAGAGGGCTGAATCAAAGAGCCCAAAGGAAGCAGTGTTTAACGAATTTCAAAGTAGGGACATGTTAGTGTATAGAACTACTGCATCAAGGCATCGAAGGAGCTGGTAGCTCAGGAGTATGAATAGTTGACAATTTCCCCTTCTAAAAAATATATGCTTTCTAATGGGGCATAAAAGAAATAAGAAATTTATGTGGATAAATTAGTTAGTCTGCTACTATTATCAGATGAGAGGTTAAGATCACAGATTTTGAAGCCAAATTCGTCAGGTTCCAGTCTGCTCTCTTCCCTTGGAGTGTAACTTCAGGTAACTTACTTCATTCTGCCTCAGGTTCCTCATATGTAAGGTGGGGATATAATTTTTTTAAAAATATGATTATTTTCTCTTCTTTTAAAATAAAGTAGTTGAATTCTTAACAGTGGTATGGACATTAAGTATTCTGTTATATATTTAAAGAATTACATTCATTCTTTCATAGCTGACAACAAGTTTTCTTGTAGACTATGAGCTCCTCAAGGAAAGGTACCATGTTTCATACCTATCCCAAAGCACCTTAATACATTCAGGGATCTAAGAAGAACTAAAAATTATAATGAATGTCAGAAGAAACGAGTAGTAAACATGATATGAAAAAAAGATATGATCTATCTTTACCCAAAATTAGATTTGATGAAATCAAAGGTTAATTTATTCAGGATAAGGTAAATGGTAATAAAAATACTTGGTAAGATAAGTCAATGTCAGCTAAAGAGACTACTGTAAATGACACAATAGTTCACTGTCAATCTGAAAGACTGCACAAGAAATAGCAAATAGAAGGATAGTGCTGAGGGTTTGAAGTATAAGAATAACTAACTGATCAAGATAGCTTCACTCCGTTCAAGGTCACCACCACTACCACATTACAGATAGGTGCTCCTCATTTAAATGTGAACAGACCAGCACAATGTTCTTACCAACAGAAAAACAAAGTTTAGTAGATGGTGAGTCACAGCATTTTGTTAACTTAAAAAGAACAGCATATTTTTTTACTAGAAAATAAATTTGATTATTGTAACTAAGAGTCCTAAACTTGTGAGCCTAAAATAGGTTAATTCTAAGTGCACATCCAAGAATATGTTAGAAAATATCAATCATAGAACTAAGACAGTATAATAAAACATTACTCTAATTCATAAGCCAGATTGGTCTTTGACTTCATGAAATTATTGAACAAAATAATTTATTGATCTTACTATTTCCACCCTAGAAAAATATTTGAAAACATGGGATGATAATTAACTTGACTGGATATTAACAGAAAAATTAATCTAGTCGTTTCAGAAATTAATTTAATGTCTTAAAAATTTAGGAGATTACTTCAAAGGAAAAATAACTATTAGAGGACCTCAAAGTTTTATTCTCAACTCAGGTTTATAGTATATCCAACTAATATTTACATTATTACTCAGTATTTAGTTAAACATCATCTGAATGATGAAAATAAATCTTTCATGCTCAAATAATTCTATTTTTAAAAAAGACGTCAATATTTGGTTTAAAATAATATACATCTTTCTTTACCAAATAGTGTTTCCAAAAACGCTTTCAAGATGCTCTTCTGTGCACTAAAATAATTTTTAAAAGAAAACTTGCAACATTAAAAATTTTTTTTAATTTTCTAATATTAGATTTTCTTAAAGCAAGATACACCTGTATGACATAAATACATATTCAAACAACTTAAAAGTAAAATATCAGAGGCTTGTTTTATACTAGTGATCTATTCTAGGTTCACTCTTAAGACACAATGCCCTATTGATAGAAGTACAATTAAACTGAGGTATATGGCTAAAATTTACATTCACATGAAGTGGCTTACAATTCTCTGAATTAATAAAGGAGGACTGGTTTTCTAAAAGTTTTTTTTGCCTTCAAGGTTACAAAGTACAACAAATTTTTGCATTGTTTTATATTTTTCAGAAACCGAAAATATAGAGCTGTTATAATCTGCCAAGTTTTACAGGAGATAATTTAAAATGCATGAATTCCTATCACAACAATTGTTATGAATCAACAGGAAAGTGGAAAGAGGAGAGGTGCAAACCCAGTATATGGCTGACAGAAGTAAAAACAAAACATTTCTTATGTTTTTTCCTCTCATATATTAATTAATCTTAAGAGCATAATAAATTAAAATCAGAGACCTCCATGTAATGATTTTCCACTGAAAATATGCTTTTGATTTTATAACCCTATAGCTTTTCAATATCCTGAACTTTTAGTACATTGTCTGTTTTCTAACCATTTTATTCAAAGCTGTTAGTGCAGCAAATAAACAGCACAAGCTTTGATCTCATTAAATTACAACTTACAGTTCCTAGAGTCATAAATATTGTGGGCTTTTTTCCTTTACCCCTCCTTTTCTGGTATGGGGTAGTCTGTTAAATATCACTATCTCCTTGAGTACTCTGACGTTTACTCAGACAAATAGCAGAGGTTATGAATGCTGCTCACAGATAGTATCGGGAATTCTTCATGATTGCCATAATGGTGAACCCAACATTCAGTGCTGTAAGAACTATTTTTAAGGACCTATCTAACTAAGTTTGGTCTGTTTAACTTTGTTCCACAAAAAAAGAGAATTCCATCTTACCACAAACCAATAACCTAACTCTTCTGGACAAAATCATAGAACAGTATAAAAGAAAGACAGAAATTATCCTTGGGAAAATTAATGATTCAAACTTTTAAATAAGTGATATAACCAATGTTACTAGACTTGATTAGCTTCTGAAAAAGAAAATCAAAGAAGAAAAAACTTTTCATAAAGTTAAAAAATGAAGACTGCATTAAAAAATACAAACACAAAATTATTGTATCTAGAATATCTGAAATATTAAAAATTGGCTTTTAAAATATATTTTTTAATTCTTACCCTTTTAAACAATTTGGACTTGGAATTCTCAAATGTAGTAAAACTCTCACTTTACCTTTCCATACAATCTCTCTTCCAAGAACTAACTGGCAGCATGATCACTGACTATAATGCTTTCCTAGAGTGACGGGCCACAATTGCATGACACATCATTATATTTAGGTAGCCCTGGCCTAAGAGTAGGGAAAAAAGGGCAAGCATGCTCATAGGCAACACTATTCCACTCACGCATACAAAGAGACATTCTTCACCCTTTTATATAAATCTGCCAAGAGTATCTCCATGGAGTTACATGAACATGGTGTCCATCTACAGGTCAATCTTAAACTATACATTAGAAATAAAATCATCTATTATGTTACAATGAAACATCTGTCTTTAATGAGAAAGATACATAATTTAGTACAGAACTTTATGAGGTATAATATTTTCATAATGCAAAAAGTAATTGAATAAAGGCATATGAATATTTTAATATAATCATGAAATTAATGATTATTTAATTGCTTAAGTCATTGATAAAAACATTAAGTAATAAATAAATGAACCACAGTGTTGTTTATGTGAAACCATCAGAAAACTGTATATCAATGATACATTAATTAATAAAATAAATAAATGAACCACAGAGACATGACTGAAAATGTACTCATTCACAACTACTCAGTTTTTATTTAGATTTGCATTTTAAGTTTACATTGATAAAAATGGCCGTTTTAATAATTGTGATTGGAGATTAAAGACAATTTTTCCAAATTATAGCATTCCTCCTATATTAAAAAGATCCATTTTAATATTCTAGGACATGAATAAAAATAAATGTTCTCTCTATATAAATTGTCCTCTTAGGTAATGTGCTGGATAGACATAAGACTTTTATGGACTAGGAACATATGCTTATTACCATACATTCTAATGTAATGTGTAAAGCTGCATCTATGCTCTTACTTGCTGATCTGTTGGGTGTAAGAATAGAGTCCAGAGAATATAAAGCCAATTTACTGGCAGTTATAAAACCAAAAACCTAGATATAATAGTGTTACAAATATTTAATAGTCTTTGAATTCTGGCTTAGTGTTTAGAAACTACTTCAATCTTTATTCCAAGTGGTCCTGCTTTCTTTGAAATAATGCCAAAACAGCAAGTAGTAAAATAGTTCCTGATTTCTGAACTATGCATTATTATAGTAATGTCATTTTTCTGGTTGCACAAAACACTCCTCTTCAAAACTGTTATCTCTAGCCCTAATAAATTTTAATTTCAGTAAAACTATAGGTAAATGTAAAAACAGAGGGACTTCTGGTTTCCAGTCCAGCATGTAAGAAGCTTAGAAGTCTCCACTTTGTCCTAACAATGAGTAAAAAACTAAACAAACTGAAAATCAACAACTCTTCTTAGATCTGTTAGAGAAATGAGATCACAAGGCAAAATGCTGCCTCAAAAAATTAGAAAGACAGGCAAATACAAAGAATCACAAACTACCTGAACAGAAACCCACAAACAGAACCCTACATAGAAACCAGTGTCAGGGTAGGAACACCTGAACAGTAACTGACTAATTCCCAGAGATATAGTGTGGACAACTATGAGAGTTAAAAAAAAATTTCAGGGGAACACACTTTTGTGAATTTCACCACCAGGTCCTCCATCACAATATCAGAAGAAGAACAATTTTGAAAGGCGCCAGGGCCTCCTATTCTTCTTGGCAAGGCTGGCCTCAGAAGAAACTATTTGACCTGAGTCTAAACCACCCGTGGGAAGGGAAATACCCAACTCTAGCCCCCTCCAAACATCCTGCAGCACCTGTGTGGGAGGTGGGACACTGAGAAACCCTGGTGAAGTTCACAGCCCATGGACACAGGCTCACCAAAATACCAAAACCTAGTCTCAGGAAACCCCCCACCACACACACACACCCTAACCACCACATTACTAAAAGGCCTATTTACTGCAGTTCCTTCCACCCAGGATATCATGTCTGCCTTTCAACAAAAAATCACAAAGTGTAAAAAAGACAAAAAAAAAAACCCCACAGTTTGAAGAGACTGAACAAGCATCAGAACCAAAGTCCAATATGTCAGGAATATACGAATGATCAGATCAGGACTTTAAAAAACTATGATTAATATGTTAAAGGCTTAATGGGAAAAGTAGACAAAACATGGGCAGATGGATAATATAAATAGAGGGAAGGAAATACTAAGAAAGATCAACATGAAATATTACCAATCAAAAACAATGCAACAGAAATGAAGAATGCTTTTGATGGGCTAAATACTAGATGAGACAAAGGTTGAAGAAATAATCTATGAGCTTGAGGATATAAAACAGAAATTCCAAAACTGAAAACAAAGAGAAAAAAGACTGAAAAAATGAAACAAAAGATCTATCAACTGTTGGACAGCTACACAAAGTGAACATGCATAATGGCATTACTAGAAGGAGAAGAAGCAATATTTGAAGCAGTATATAACAGAATTTCCCCCAAAGTAATGTCAGTCACAGATCCAAGAATCTCAGAGAACATGAAGAAAGATAAGTGACCAAACAAATTATACATAGTGTAGTATGTCATATTCAAACTTAAGAAAATCAAAGATAAAGAAAAAATCTTGAAAGAAGGCAGAGGGCGGAAAAAACACCTTACCTATAGGGAAGCAGAGATAAGAAGTACATCTCACTCCTCTTCAGAAACCATATAGCCAAGATCAGAGTGAGGTGAAATAAAAAAACACCAACCTAGAACTCTGTTTCCTCCAAAATTATCTTTCAAAAGAGAAGGCAAAATACTCACAAATTGAGAGTTTGTTGCCAGTAGACCTGCCTTGTAAAAGAAGTTACAAGACCTGCCTAGTTAAAAGAAGTTCTTCAGAAAGAAGAAAAATGATATAGGTCAAAAACTCTAATGTACCTAAAGAAGACAAGAGTATCAGAGAAGGAATAAGTGATGGTAAAGAAAATTTCTCTTGATTTCTCTAAATATTTTTCTAAATTATTATTCTAACTTGCTCTATCAGAAAAATCATTTGTTCAAAATAATAAGAGCAGGGGTTCCGCAAAGATGGCAGCGTGAGCAGGACAGCGGAAATCTCCTCCCCAAACGATATAAATCTATGAAAATACAGCAAATACAACTACTCCTAAAAGAGACACCAGAATTTACAGGACAGCACACAGCCTGCATCTGCACCTGAGAGGACTCAGCACCCCATGAGGCAGGTAAGATATGGAGCCACGACCCAGCAGGACCCGAGCACTCCCCTACCCCAGCGCACCGGCGGGAGGGGAGGATTCAGAGCCAGAAGGGAGTGGAAGTACACCATGCAAAATAACCAGCCCTGGTGATCTGCGCTGGGGGTGCTGACATCACGCGGTGCATCGGACATTGGAGAGGCAGAAGGTGCAGGTTTTGAGCTGGGAACGCACCTGGGTCCGTGCAGCTGGCACCCTGGGACAAGAGAAAAGTGCGTGCTGTCCTTAGCGGTCTTGGAGAGGCGGGGGCCCAGCGAGAGAACACGATCGCCCAGGCACGCACAGCCCAGCGGGCTGGGAGTCCTGAGAAATTTGGGACCCCTTGGCTGGTGACTGGGAAATGGTAGCCACACTGAAACCTTACACAGAGAACAACAGCCTCCCATTCGTTCCCGCCCCGGCCAGAGCTACAAAGAGCGGCGCGGACCCGGCTGCAGAATAATGCAGGAACAGCGCCACCTACAGCATCCTTACAGAATCCACTCCCAGTGAGCGGGTTTTTTTTCCCTTTCTTTTCTTTTCTTTCTCTTCCTCTTTTTTGTTTGTTTTTGTTGGGTTTTTTTTTAACTCTTAAAGAGCCCAGCTGACATACGTGGCACCTACCAGCAACCACATCTATAGCCATGAAAAGACAGAGGAATATGGTAGAGACAAAGATCACCCACACCCAGACAACACCTGAGAGGGAACGTGAAGGGATGGAAATGCACAATCTTCCTGAAAAAGAATTCAGAATAAAAGTCATAACCATGCTGATGGATCTACAGAGAAATATGCAACAGCTGAGGGAGGAAGTGAGGGAAGTCAGGAAAGACAAGGCAGAAATGAGACAAGCCATCGACGGGCGTAGCAGCAGACTGGACGAGATGAAAGAGACTGTTAATGGAATAGAAATCAGAGAACAGGAATACAGAGCAGCTGAGGCAGAGAGAGATAAAAGGATCTCTAGGAATGAAAGAATATTAACAGAACTGTGTGAACAATCCAAATGGAACAATATTCGCATTATAGGAGTACCAGAGGAAGAAGAGAGAGAAAAAGGGATAGAAAGTATCTTTGAAGAAATAATTGCTGAAAACTTGCGCATGCTGGGGAAGGAAATAGTCTCGCAGTCCACAGAAGCCCACAGATCTCCTAACACAAGGGAGCCAAGGAAGAAAACACCAAGACACATAATAATTAAAATGGCAAAGATCAAAGATAAGGACAGAGTATTAAAGGCAGCTAGAGACAGAAAAAGATCACCTACAAAGGAAAACCCATCAGACTATCATCAGACTTCTCAACATAAACCTTACAGGCCAGAAGAGAATGGCATGATATATTTAATGTAATGAAACAGAAAGGCCTTGAACCAAGAATATTGTATCAAGCACGATTATCATTTAAATATGATGGAGGGATTAAACAATTTCCAGACAAACGAAAGCTGAGAGAATTTGCCTCCCATAAACAACCTCTACAGGACATCTTAAAGGAACTGCTCTAGACGGAAGCACTCATAAGGCTAAAAAGACATCATCAGAGAAAATAAAATCATAGCAAAGAAAGCAGACCATCCAAATACTAACTAAAGGCAAAGAATAAAACACCTAGTATATAAAGAATGGAGGAGGAAGAATAAGAAGGGAGAGAAATAAAGAAACATCAGACTGTGTTTACAATAACTTAACAAGAAAGTTAAGTTAGATTGTTAGATAGTAAAGAAGCAACCCTTGGACCTTTGGTAACCACGAATCTAAAGCCAGCAATGGCAATAAGTACATATCTATCGATAATCACCCTAAATGTAAATGGACTGAATGCACCAATCAAAAGACACAGAGTAACAGAATGGATAAAAAAACAAGACCCATCTATATGCTGCCTACAAGAAAGTCACCTCAAACCCAAAGTTATACACTGACTAAAAGTGAAGGGATGGAAAAAGATATTTCATGCAAACAACTGGGAGAAAAAAGCAGGTGTTGCAGTACTTGTATCAGACAAAATAGACTTCAAAACTAAGAAAGTAGCAAGAGATAAAGAAGGGACATTACATAATGATAAAGGGGTCAATACAACAAGAGGATATAAGCATTATAAATATATATGCACCCAATACGGGAGCACCGGCATATGTGAAACAAATAATAACAGAATTAAAGGAGGAAACAGACAGCAATGCATTCATTTTAGGTGACTTCTACACACCACTCACGCCAAAGGACAGATCAACCAGACAGAAAATAAGTAAAGACACAGAGGCACTGAACAACACACTAGAACAGATGGACCTAACAGATATCTACAGAATTCTACACCCAAAAGCAACAGGATTCACATTCTTCTCAACTACACATGGAACATTTTCCAGAATAGACCACATACTAGGCCACAAAAAGAACCTCAGTAATTTCAAAAATATTGAATTCTACCAATCAACTTCTCAGATCATAAAGGTATAAAACTAGAATTAAATTTTAGAAAGAAAACAAAAGGCTCACAAATACATGGAGACTTAACAACACTCTCCTAATTAATCAATGGGTTAACGACCAAATCAAAACAGAAATCAAAGAATATATGGAGACTAATGACAACCACAACACAAAGCCACAACCTCTGTGGGATGCAGCAAAGGCAGTTCTAAGAGGAAAGAATAATGCAATCCAGGCCTATTTAAAGAAGGAAGAACATTCCCAAAGGAATAGTCTAAAGAAACAATTACTGAAATTGGAAAAAGAACAAATGAGGCCCAAAGTCACCAGAAGGAGGGACATAATAAAGATCAGAGAAGAAATAAATAAAATTGAGAATAATAAAACAATAGAAAAAAAAATCAATGAAACCAAGAGCTGGTTCTTTGAAAAAATAAACAAAATAGATAAACCTCCTAGCCAGACTTATTAAGAGAAAAAGAGAATCTACACACATAAACAGAATGAGAAATGAGAAAGGAATAATAATGACAGACCCCACAGAAATACAAAGAATTATAAGAGAATATTATGAGAATCTATATGCTTACAAGCTGGAAAACATAGAAGAAATGGACAACTTCTTAGAAAAATACAACCTTCCAAGACAGACCAAGCAAGAAACAGAAAAACTAAACAGACCAATCACCAGCGACGAAATTGAATCGGTAATCAAAAAACTACCCAAGAACAAAACCCCTGGACCAGATGGATTCACCTCTGAATTCTATCAGACATATAGAGAAGAAATAACACCCATTCTCCATTCTCCTTAAAGTTTTCCAAAAAATAGAAGAGGAGGGAATACTTCCAAACTCATTCTATGAAGCCAGCATCACTCTAATACCAAAACCGGGAAAAGACCTCACCAAAAAAGAAAATTACAGACCAATATCCCTGATGAATGTAGACGCAAATATACTCAACAAAATATTAGCAAACCGAATTAAAAAATACATCAAGAGGATCATACACCATGATCAACTGGGATTCATCCCAGGAATGCAAGGATGGTACAACATTTGAAAATCCATCAACATCATCCACCACATCAATAAAAAGAAGAACAAAAACAACATGATCATCTCCATAGATGCTGAAAAAGCATTTGACAAAATTCAGCATCCATTCATGATTAAAACTCTCAACAAAATGGGTATAGAGGGCAAGTACCTCAACATCATAAAGGCCATATATGACAAACCCACAGCTAACGTCATACTTAACAGCGAGAAGCTGAAAGCTTCTCAGCTAAGATTAGGAACAAGACAGGGATGCCCACTCTCTCCACTGTTATTCAACATAGTACTGGAGGTCCTAGCCATGGCAATCAGACAAAACAAAGAAATACAAGGCATCCATATTGGTAAAGAAGAAGTGAACCTTCACTATTTGCAGATGACATGATATTGTACATAAAAAACCCTAAAGACTCCACTCCAAAACTACTAGAACTAAAATTTGAATTCAGCAAAGTTGCAGGATACAAAATTAACACACAGAAATCTGTTGCTTTCCTATACACTAATTATGAACTAACAGAAAGAGAAATCAGGATAACAATTCCATTCATAATTGCATCAAAAAGAATAAAATACCTAGGAATAAACCAAACCAAGGAAGTGAAAGACCTATACCCTAAAAACTACAAGACAGTGCTAAGACAAATTAAAGAGGACACTAACAAATGGAAATTCACCCTATGCTCTTGGCTAGTAAGAATTACTATTGTCAAAATGGCTATACTACCTAAAGCAATCTACAGATTCAATGCAATCCCTATCAAAATACCAACAGCATTCTTCAACAAACTGGAACAAATAGTTCTAAAATTCATATGGAACCACAAAAGACCCCAAATAGCCAATGCAATCCTGAGAAGGAAGAATAAAGCAGGGGGGATCTTGCTTCCCAACTTCAAGCTCTACTACAAAGCCACAGTAATCAACACAATTTGATACTGGCACATGAACAGACCCACAGACCAGTGGAACAGAATAGAGGGTCCAAATATTAACTCAACCTTATACGGTAAATTAATATACGATAAAGGAGCCATGGATATACAATGGGGAAATGACAGCCTCTTCAGCAGCTGGTGTTGGCAAAACTGGACAGCTACATGTAAGAGAATGAAACTGGATTATTATCTAACCCCATACACAAAAGTAAATTCAAAATAATCAAAGACTTAAATGTAAGTTGTGAAACCGTAAAACTCTTAGAAAAAAACATAGGCAAAAATCTCTTGGACATAAACATGAGCAACTTCTTCATGAACATATCTCCCCAGGTAAGGGAAACAAAAGCAAAAATGAACAAGTGGGACTACATCAAGCTGAAAAGCTTCTGTACAGCAAAGGACACCTTCAGTAGAACAAAAAGACATCCTACAGTATGGGAGAATATATTCATAAATACATATCTGATAAGAGGTTGACATCCAAAATACATAAAGAGCTCACACACCTCCACAAACAAAAAGCAAATAATGCAATTAAGAAATGGGCAGAGGATCTGAACAGACACTTCTCCATAGAAGAAATTCAGTTGGCCAGCAGGCACATGAAAAGATGCTCTACACTGCTAATCATCAGAGAAGTAAATATTAAAACTTCAATGAGATATCACCTCACACCAGTGAGGATGGCTAACATCCAAAACACAAACAACAAGAAATATTGGCAAGGATGTGGAGAAAAGGGAACCCTCCTACACTGCCGGTGGGAATGTAACTTAGTTCAACCATTGTGGAAAGCAGTATGGAGGTTCCTCAAAAAACTCAAAATAGAAATACCATTTGACCCAGGAATTCCACTCCTAGGAATTTACCCTAAGAATGCAGCAGCCCAGTTTCAAAGACACTCATGCACCCCTATGTTTATCGCAGCACTATTTACAATAGCCAAGAAATGGAAGCAACGTAAGTCTCCATCAGTAGATGAATGGATAAAGAAGAGGTGGTACATATACACAATGGAATATTATTCAGCCATAAGAAGAAAACAAATCCTACCATTTGCAACAACATGGATGGAGCTAGAGGGTATTATGCTCAGTGAAATAAGCCAGGCAGAAAAAGACAGGTATCAAATGATTTCACTCATATGTGGAGTATAAGAACAAAGAAAAAAACTGAAGGAACAAAACAGCAGCAGACTTACAGAACCCAAGAATCGACTAACAGTTACCAAAGGGAAAGGGACTGGGGAGGATGGGTGGGAAAGGATGGACAAGGGGGAAAAGGGGGCATTACAATTAGCAGACATAATGTAGGGCAGGGGCACAGGGAGAGCTGTACAACTCAGAGAAGACAAGTAGTGATTCTATAACATCTCACTACGCTGATGGACAGTGACTTTAATGGGGTATGTGGTGGGGAATTGATGATGTGGGGAGTCTCGTAACCATAATGTTGCACATGTAATTGTAGATTAATGATACCAAAATAAGAAATTAATTAATTAATTAAATAAAAATAAAGTATCTTTGACATACAGAAAAAAAAAAACAGCAGCAGACTCACAGAACCCAAGAACGGACTACAAGTTACCAAAGGCCAAGGAACTGGGGAAGATGGGTGGGAAGGAAGGGATAAGGGGGAAAAAAGGGTATTATGATTAGCACACATAATCTAGCAGGGGGGATGATACGGGGAAGGCAGTATAACACAGAGAAGACAAGTAGTGATTCTATAGCATCTTACTACGGTGATGGACAGTGACTATAATGGGGTATGCGGTGGGAACTTGATAATAGGGGGAGTCTAGTAACTATAATATTGCTTATGTAATTGTACATTAATTATAGCAAAAAAAGATTTTCAAATAGATTATAGAAAATAAACATCACAAAATGTTATCTATTAAAAAATGAATGCATGCAATATCTTACTACAATGATGGACAGTGACTGAAACAGGTGTGGGGAGGAGTTGATAATATGGGTGAATGTTGCTTATGTGAAACCTTCATAAGATTGTATATCAATGACATCTTGATTAAAAAAAAAGAATGCATGCAATAAAAACCACAGTGAGATACCAAAAAAAAAAAAAAAGAAAAAGAATATACAATAGGGGAAGGAGAGTCTCTTCAATAAATGGTGTTTAGAAAACTGGACAGCTACATGCAAGAGAATGAAGCTGGATCACTGTCTTATGCCATAAACAAAAATAAACTCCAAATGGACAAAAGACATGAAATTAAGACCTGAAACCATAAAACTCCTAGAAGAAAACTAGGCAATAAACTCTTGAACATTAACATCAGTAATTTTTTCTGGATACATTTCCCCACACAAGGGAAACAAAAGCAAAAATAAACAAGTTGGACTATATTAAACTACCTAGTTTCTGAATGGCAAAGGAAGACATTAACCAAACAAAAAGTCAATATACTGTATGTGGTGATTATATTTGCAGATGATATATCTGGTAAGGAGCTAACATCCAAAATACATAAAGAACTCATACAACGCAACACCAATAAATAAATAAATAACCCGATTTAAAAATGGGCAGAGGACCTGGATAGGTATTTTTCCAAAGAAGACAGATGGGCAACAGGCACATGAAAAGATGCTCCATATCACTTATCATCAGGGAAATGCAAATCAACACCACAATGAGATATCACCTCATACTATTCAGAATGGCTACTATCCAACAGATAAGAAATAATAAGTGTTGACAAGGATGTAGAGAAAAGGGAACTCTTGTACACTGCTTGTGGCTTTGCAATTGGAGGATCACCATGGAAAGCAGTATGGAGGTGTTTCATAAAACTAAAAATATAGAAATACCATCCACCCAGCAATTCCACTTCTGGGAATTTATCTGAAGAAAACAAAATCTCTAATCCAAAAAGATACATGAAACTCGTATGTTTATCACAGCATTATTTACACTAGCCAAAATATGAAACAACGTAAGTGTCCGTCAATAGAAGAATGGATTAAAAAAATATGTGGTACATATATACAATGGAATATTACTCTGCCATTAAAATATCTTGTCATTTTCAACAACATGGATGGACCTAGAGGGTAATAATGCTAAGTGAAACAAGTATGACAGAGAAAGACATATACCATATGATTTTAGTTCTATGTAGAATCTAAAAAGCAGAACAAACAAAACTGAAAGAGACTCATAAACACAGAAAACAAGACTGGTAGTTGCCACAGGGGAGGAGGTGAAGGAAGAAAAAATAAGTAGAATGTTTGTTATCTTAATCTGGGCAAAAAAATTATAAAGTGAAGAGATGGAGAAGATATACCATGCTACCACTAATCAAAAGAATAGCTACATATAGCAAGAATAACTATATTAATTCAACCAGAGTAAATTTCAAAGAAAAGAAAGTTATCTGGAACAAAGAGGGACATTACATAATGATAAAGGAGTAAATACTCCAAGACATAACAATGTCTTATTATGTATCTAACAATAGAGCATCAAAATACATGAGGCAAAAACTAACAGAACTGCAAGGAGAAATAGAGAACCCACTATTATATTTGGAGATTTTAACATCCCTGTATAAGAAATGGATAGATCCAGCAGACAGAAAATCAGATGGGACATAGTTGAACTTAGCACCATCAATCAAATGGATATAACTGACATGTATAGGCTACTTCATTCAAAAAGAGCAGACTTTTTCTAGTTCCTCACATATACTCAACTCTTTCCTATCCTGATCTTAGCCAAAAGGCAAAAATATAATCACTAAACACTTTTCTGTCTTGAGGCTTTTTACATGCTGTTCTGCTTGCCTGAAACACTATTCTCTTTCCTCCCCCATCTCTTAACCTCCAGTGTAATAAAGCCACCTGTTAAATGCCATCACAGCCTTTACTTTTTCTTTGCAACATTTATAATAGTTTTAAATTACTTGATATGTGATTTGTTTTATGCCTAACTCTTCCACTAGACTATAAACTTCAAAAAAATCAGGAACAGGTTTTATTTTCTTCATACCTGTATCCTCACTGCCACATAGTACCTGGCACAAAGAGTCACTCAAATATTGAATGAATGAATGAATGAGTGAATGGTGCTAATACCTGATAAATAGTGAATGTTTATTGGCTATTCATGTAAAAAAATGCATGCCACTGGTGCCAAGTCAAAGAAGGAATATTTTGGAAATGGATTAGAACAAATTCATTCATTATATTTATTGAAATGCTAACTCAAAGTTTATGGATCTATATTTAAAACATTTTACTTATCTTTATATTAATAAATCTACTTAAATTCTGGTAATATTTCACAAAATTAATTATCTTAGGCTATACTTTATATACTATAAAACTGCATCAATCGTACCTTCTTTAAACTGCATATCTCAGATTCTTGTTTTTTATTTAAAGCCGAAAGCCTTTTGTTTAACTGTATTGCTTCTAGTACTGTAATATGAAAGACACTTAGGAAAACATTATATTCAATATACATTTTAAGAAAAGTATCACTAACAAAGAAAAAGAAAATAGTCTTTATACAATGTATAAAATTATTACTGAATTTAAATGATATTCGTTCCACTGCCATTTACTATTATCAATATTAAATAAGTTCAATTTGTTATAAATAAGTCTATTTAAACATTCCATTAAATATATAAGTTTAAATAAGATAGCACCTACCATTTTGTTCTAACTTTTCATGATTCTCTTTTACCAATCCAAATTGACCTGTTATTGTGGCATAGTACTTCTCAATTTCATTCAGTTGCTTCTGATGATCTTCTTTAGTCAGAAGATGTAACTGGACTTTTTGTTCCTATTTTGAAGAGGTATTTTAATTGTTATACGTAACACACACACACACATATATACATATGCACACATATGTTAAACATATAATAATTTACTGTTTTTAATAATTTGTTATTGATATAAGTATGTCATGAAAAAGTACTGAGTATCCCACAGGGAAGAAAATGTTAGGAGATATTTATAAATCTATGTAAAATTAAAACACTTTTTATTTCCTTGTAACAAAATAGTCACTTAGCTATACTTTCCTTGGTTACAATTCTTTTTTCAAAAATCAACTTTTATTTTTAGAAAAATTAGTCCAGTATACCACTAAGCAAAGTGGGCAGAATATTAAAGCAATATTCTTGATAATTTAAGAAATTTTTTCTCTAAATTTGCTGGCACAATTATGATGTGCATTATCAAAACTCAGATAATTTTTCTAAGATTAATGTTAATGAACATAGCACCTCTCACTGCATTAAAAAATGGAATGATGAGGACAATGTCTATCAGCAACAGAAAGGCAATACAATATACTAGAAAGTCTACTTCAGCTGAGAGACATTACTAGTAAAAATGAACCCTATCTATAATGTGGGTCTTTACTACTTTCAGCTTAAGGAAATTGTTTTACCATAGTGAGAAATATGACTTTCAAGTTCTAAAAAAAATATTACACTAATAGATTCAGTAACATTTTTAAAAGATTTTGATCTTGACATTAGCAGAATCACTGATTGGTTTCACAACTTTCATTCATTTTGGCCACATGCCTCAGCTTCTATGATAAGCAGTGATAAAGAACAGGGTAAACCCATCGAATTGGCACCCAATAATTCTTTTCTCAATGAATTTCTGTTGTCCCATAAGTTTCACCAGTGGAAATCTGTCAGATTTGCCTAGCCAGCATCTGCTTCCCTTACCAAACAATACAATTTTAAGTATTTACTTGAAGTATTTCTTTCTCTAGTAGGACTAAAATTTTAGTCATATTACCCAAAAAAATGAAGGCCATATTACCCAAAAAAACCACTTGAACTTTACCATTTTGGGATTTGAATCTTGAGCAAAAAAACTATAAAACGAAGTTGAGCAATAATCCTATCCAGACTGATGTAAGAACTCTGGCCTGGGTTCCCACATCCAGCTTAATAAAATCTGGAATTTTTCTGGTTCATTCTCAAATTCTTTCATCACTCTCTGATTGACCATGAGCATCTCCACTAAATTTCCTCTTCAACAGTTAACCAGAGCCATTTTATACTGCTTAAAAACAAAATACAGGCAATATAGCAGACTGGTCAAGAGCTAGTCTGCCTATGTTTTAATCTTGTCTCTCTAATTTAGTTGTAGTGTGACCTTGGGGTAATTATCTACCCTGTCTCTGCAAGAGAGATTATAAGAGTATCTATCGAGACTTCCGGGAAGATGGCGGTGTGAGCAGGGCGGCAGAAATCTCCTCCCAACACTATATTTATCTACGAAAACACAGAAAATACATCTATTCCTAAAAGAGAGACAAGAATACACAGGAAAGGGCACAGCATGCAGCTACACCCGAGAGGACTCGGCACCCCAAGAGGCGGGTAAGATACGGAGCCGCGTAAGATACGGAGCCGCGACGCGGCGGGACCCGAGCACTCCCCCACCTCAGCGCAGCGGCGGGAGGAGAGGATTCGGAGCCAGGAGGGAGTGGAAGTGCACCCCGCGAAGTAGCCAGCCCCAGTGATCTGTGCAGGGAGCGCTGACCCACATTGCGCAGTGCAGCAGAGATTGGAGAGACAGAGGGGCAGGATATGAGCGGGGAACGCGCCAGGGTGCTTGCAGCCGGCTCCCGGGAAGGAAAAAAAAAAAGCGTGCGCTTTCTTCAGTGGTCTTAAAGAGACAGGAAGCCAGGGGAGGAGCTGGATCGCCCCAGCACACTCATCCCAGCAGGCTGGGAGTCCTGGGGAGTTTCAGATGCCTTAGCTGGCGACTGAGGAAGCATAGCCATACTTAACACTTCTCACTGAGATCAACAGCCTCCTATTCGTTCCCACCCCTGCCAGAGCGATAAAGTGCCCTGCAGAGCGGCACAGTCACAGCTGTGGAATAGTGGGGCAACAGCGCCACCTAGAGCATTCCCACAGAATCTATGTCCGCTGGGCGTTATTTTTTGTTTTTTTTTGTTTTGTTTTTGTTTTTTCTTTTCTTTCTTTTTTTATTTTTTTCTTTCTTTCTTTCCTTCTTTTTTCTTTTTTTTTCTCTTTTTTTTTCTTCTTTTTAAAGTCTTAAAGAGCACAGCTGACATACGTGGCAACTATCAGTGACCAATTATATAGCCATGAAAAGACAGAGGAATACGGTTCAGACCAAAATCAACCAGACAACCCCAGAGAGGGAGTCTGAAGGGATAGAAATACACAACCTCCCTGAAAAAGAATTCAGAATAAAAGTCATAACCATGCTGATGGACGTACAGAGAAATGTGAAAGAGCTGAGGGAGGAAGTGAGGGAACTGAGGAAAGACAATACAGAAATCAGACAAGCGATCGACGGGCTTAACAGCAGAATGGATGAGATGCAAGAGACTGTTAATGGAATAGAAAACAGAGAACAGGAGTACAGAGCAGCTGAGGCAGAGAGAGATAAAAGGATTTCTAGGAATGAAAGAATATTAAGAGAACTGTGTGACCAATCCAAACGGAACAATATTCGCATTATAGGAGTACCAGAGGAAGAAGAGAGAGAAAAAGGGAAAGAAAGTGTCTCTGAAGAAATAATTGCTGAAAACTTTCCCTCACTGGGGAAGGAAGTAGTCTTGCACTCCACCGACGCTCATAGATCTCCCAACACAAGGGACCCAAGGAAGACAACACCAAGACACATAATAATTAAGATGGCAAAGATCAAAGATAAAGACAGGGTATTAAAGGCAGCTAGACAGAGAAAAAGATCACCTACAAAGGAAAACCCATCAGACTATCATCAGACTTCTCAACAGAAACCTTACAGGCCAGAAGAGAATGGCATGATATATTTAACGTTATGAAACAGAAGGGCCTCTAACCAAGAATATTGTATCCAGCACGATTATCATTTAAATATGATGGAGGGATTAAACAATTTCCAGACAAACGAAAGTTGAGAGAGTTTGCCTCTCATAAACCACCACTACAAGATATCTTAAATGGACTGCTCTAGATGGAAGCACACCTAAGGCTAAAAAGATGTCACCAGAGAAAATAAAATCATAGCAAAGAAAGCAGAACATCCAAATACTAACTAAAGGCAAAGAATAAAACACCTATTATAGAAAAATGGAGGAGGAGGAATAAGAAGGGAGAGAAAGAAAGAAACATCAGACTGTGTTTACAATAACTTAACAAGAAAGTTAAGTTAGATTGTTAGATAGTAAAGAAGCAACCCTTGAACCCTTGGTAACCACGAATCTAAAGCCAGCAATGGCAATAAGTACATACCTATCAATAATCACCCTAAATGTAAATGGACTGAATGCACCAATCAAAAGACACAGAGTAACAGAATGGATAAAAAAGCAAGACCCATCTATATGCTGCCTACAAGAAACTCACCTCAAATCCAAAGATATACATAGACTAAAAGTGAAGGGATGCAAAAAAGATATTTCATGCAAACAACAAAGAGAAAAAAGCAGGTGTTGCAGTACTTGTATCAGACAAAATAGACTTCAAAACGAAGAAAGTAGCAAAAAATAAAGAAGGACATTACATAATGATAAAGGGGTCAGTCAAACAAGAAGATGTAATAACCATTATAAATATATATGCACCCAACACAGGAGCGCCAGCATATGTGAGACAAATACTAACAGAATTAAAGGAGGAAATAGACAGCAATGCATTCATCTTAGGAGACTTCAACATACCACTCACTCCAGAGGACAGATCAACCAGACAGAAAATAAGTAAAGGCACAGAGGCACTGAACAACACACTAGAACAGATGGACCTAACAGACATCTACAGAACTCTACACCCAAAAGCAACAGGATACACACTCTTCTCAAGTGCACATGGAACATTTTCCAGAATAGACCACATACTAGGCCACAAAAGAACCTCAGTAATTTCAAAAATATTGAAATCCTACCAACCAACTTCTCAGATCACCAAGGTATAAAACTAGAAATAAATTTTAGAAAGAAATCAAAAAGGCTCACAAATACATGGAGACTTAACAACATTCTCCTAATTAATCAATGGGTTAACGACCAAATCAAAACAGAAATCAAAGAATATATGGAGACTAATGACAACAACAACACAAAGCCACAACTTCTGTGGGACGCAGCAAAGGCAGTTCTAAGAGGAAAGTATATTGCAATCCAGGCCTATTTAAAGAAGGAAGAACATTCCCAAATGAATAGTCTAAAGACAAAATTACTGAAATTGGAAAAAGAAGAACAAATGAGGCCCAAAGTCACCAGAAGGGGGGACATAATAAAGATTAGAGAAGAAATAAATAAAATTGAGAAGAATAAAACAATAGAAAAAGTCAATGAAACCAAGAGCTGGTTCTTTGAAAAAATAAACAAAATAGATAAACCCCTAGCCAGACTCATTAAGAGAAAAAGAGAATCTACACACATAAACACAATCAGAAATGAGAATGGAAAAATCACGACAGACCCCACAGAAATACAAAGAATCATAAGAGAATATTATGAGAATCTATATGCTAACAAGCTGGAAAATATAGAAGAAGTGGATGACTTCTTAGAAAAATACAACCTTCCAAGACTGACCAAACAAGAAACAGAAAAACTAAACAGACCAATCACCAGTGACGAAATCGAATTGGTAATCAAAAAACTACCCAAGAACAAAACCCCTGGGCCTGATGGATTCACCTCTGAATTCTACCAGACATATAGAGAAGAAATAACACCGATTCTCCTTAAAGTTTTCCAAAAAATAGAAGAGGAGGGAATACTTCCAAACTCATTCTATGAAGCCAGCATCACTCTAATACCAAAACCGGGCAAAGACCTCACCAAAAAAGAAAATTACAGACCAATATCCCTGATGAACGTAGATGCAAAAATACTCCACAAAATATTAGCAAACCGAATTCAAAAATACATCAAGAGGATCATACACCATGATCAAGTGGGATTCATCCCAGGGATGCAAGGATGGTACAACATTCGAAAATCCATCATCATCATCTACCACATCAATAAAAAGAAGAACAAAAACCACATGATCATCTCCATAGATGCTGAAAAAGCATTTGACAAAATTCAGCATCCATTCCTGATTAAAACTCTCAACAAAATGGGTATAGACGGCAAGTACCTCAACATCATAAAGGCTATATATGACAAACCAACAGCTTTCTTGAATGAACTGGAACAAATAATTCTAAAATTCCTATGGAACCACAAAAGACCCCGAATAGCCAAAGTAATCCTGAGAAGGAGGAATAAAACAGGGGGAATTACACTCCCTGACTTCAAGCTCTACTACAAAGCCACAGTAATCAAGACAATTTGGTATTGGCACAAAAACAGACCCACAGACCAGTGGAACAGAATAGGAAATCCAAACATTAACTCAAACATATACAGTCAATTAATATTTGATAAAAGTGCCATGGATATACAATGGGAAGATGACAGCCTCTTCAGCAGCTGGTGTTGGAAAAACTGGACAGCTACATGTAAGAGAATGAAACTGGACTACTGTCTAGCCCCATACACAAAGGTAAACTCAAGGTGGATCAAAGACTTGAATGTAAGTCATGAAACCATAAAACTCTTAGAAAAAAACATAGGCAAAAATCCCTTGGACATAAACATGAGCAACTTCTTCATGAACATATCTCCCCGGGCAAGGGAAACAAAAGCAAAAATGAACAAGTGGGACTATATCAAGCTGAAAAGCTTCTGTACAGCAAAGGACACCATCAGTAGAACAAAAAGACATCCTACAGTATGGGAGAATATATTCATAAAAAACGTATCTGATAAAGGGTTGACATCCAAAATATATAAAGAACTCATGCACCTTAACAAACAGAAAGCAAATAATCCAATTAAGAAATGGGCAGAGGACATGAATAGACACTTCTCCAAAGAAGAAATTCAGATGGCCAACAGGCACATGAAAAGATGCTCCACATCGCTAATCATCAGAGAAATGCAGATTAAAACCACAATGAGATATCACCTCACACCAGTGAGGATGGCCAACATCCAAAACACAAACAACAACAAATGTTGGCGAGGATGTGGAGAAAAGGGAACCCTCCTACACTGCTGGTGGGACTGCAAATTAGTTCAACCATTGTGGAAAGCAGTATGGAGGTTCCTCAAAAAACTCAAAATAGAAATACCATTTGACCCAGGAATTCCACTCCTAGGAATTTACCCTAAGAATGCAGCAGCCCAATTTGAAAAGGACAGATGCACCCCTATGTTTATTGCAGCACTATTTACAATAGCCAAGAAATGGAAGCAACCTAAGTGTCCATCAGTAGATGAATGGATAAAGAAGATGTGGTACATATACACAATGTAATATTATTCAGCCATAAGAAGAAAACAAATCCTACCATTTGCAACAACATGGATGGAGCTAGAGGGTATTATGCTCAGTGAAATAAGCCACGCCGAAAAAGACAAGTATCAAATGATTTCACTCATATGTGGAGTATAAGAACAAAGAAAAAATACTGAAAGAACAAAACAGCAGCACACTCACAGAACCCAAGAACGGACTAATAGTTACCAAAGGGAAAGGGACTAGGGAAGATGGGCGGGAAGGGAGGGATAAGAGGGAAAAAGGGACATTACGATTAGCAGATGTAATGTTGGAGGGGCAGGGGGAGGGCAGTACAACTCAGAGAAGACAAGTAGTGATTCTATAGCATCTCAATACGCTGATGGACAGTGACTGTAATGGGGTTGGTGGGGGGGACCTGATGAAGGGGTAGTTTAATAATCGTAATATTGCACATATAATTGGAAATTAATGATAATAAAATATATTAAAAAAATAAAAAGAAAACGTAAAAAAAAATAGTATCTATCTCATTGGGTTGCTGGGAAGATAAAGTGAACACACATAAAGCACTAAGAATAGGGCCTGTCACATATTAAGTACAATATAACATTTTGTTATTATTCCTAAATAAAAGTCCCCTCAACAGTTTTAATTTTTATTTGGAATAATAACAGACCTCTCTAATATTAATAAAGAACACACATTGCAACTTAAGTTGTACCTAACTATATCATTGGAAAATCTGATGATAATCTTAACATTTTTTGTACCATTAATATTTACATGAGAGTAACATTGTGCTTACTTGATTCACCCCATTATCAAGTCCCCCGCACATACCCCATTACAGTCACTGTCCATCAGCATAGCAAGATGCTACAGAATCACTATTTGTCTTCTCTGTGCTATGCTGCCTTCCTCGTGCCCCCTCCAACATTATGTGTGGTAATCGTAGTGCCCCTTTTTCCCCTTATCCATTCCTTCCGACTCATTCTCCCCAGTCCCTTTCCCCTTGGTAACTGTTAGTCCATTCTTGGGTACTGTGAGCCTACTACTGCTTTGTTCCTTCAGTTTTTTCTTTGGTCTTATACTCCACAGATGAGTGAAATCATTTGATACTTGTCTTTGTCTGCCCAGCTTATTTCACTGAGCACAATACCTTCTAGCTCCGTCCATGTTGCAAATGGTAGGATTTGTTTTCTTCTTATGGCTGAATAATATTCCATTGTGTATATGTACCACCTCTTCTTTATCCATTCATCTACTGATGGACACTTAGGTTGCTTCCATTCCTTGGCTATTGTAAATATTGCTGCGATAAACATAGGGGTGCATCTGTCTTTTCCAAACTGGGCTGTGGCATTCTTAGGGTAAATTCCTAGGAGTGGGATTCCTGGGTCAAATGGTATTTCTATTTTGAGTTTTTTGAGGAACCTCCATACTGCTTTCCACAATGGTTGAACTAATTTGCATTCCCACCAGCAGTGTAGGAGGGTTCCCTTTTCTCCACATCCTCGCCAACATTTGTTGTTCTTTGTGTTTTGGATGTTAGCCATCCTTACTGGTGTGAGGTGATACCTCATTGTGGTTTTAATCTGCATTTCTCTGATGATTAGCGATGTGGAGCATCTTTTCATGTGCCTGTTGGCCATCTGAGTTTCTTCTTTGGAGAAGTGTCTATTCATGTCCTCTGCCCATTTCTTAACTGGATTATTTGCTTTTTGTTTATTGAGGTGCATGAGTCTTTATATATTTTAGATGTCAACCCCTTATCGGATACTTCATTCACGAATATATTCTCCCATACTGTAGGATGTCTTTTTGTTCTACTGATGGTGTCCTTTGCTGTACAGAAGCTTTTCAGCTTGATATAGTCCCACTTGTTCATTTTTGCTTTTGTTTCCATTGCCAGGGGAGATATGTTCATGAAGAAGTCGCTCATGTTTATGTCCAAGAGATTTTTGTGTATGTTTTTTTCTAAGAGTTTTGTGGTTTCATGACTTACATTCAGGTCTTTGATCCACCTTGAGTTTACCTTTGTGTATGGGGTTAGACAGTAGTCCAGCTTCATCCTCTTACATGTAGCTGTCCAGTTTTTCCAACACCAGCTGCTGAAGAGGCCGTCATCTCCCCAATGTATATCCAAGGCTCCCTTATCAAATATTAATTGACTGTATGTGTTTGGGTTGATGTTTGGATTTTCTATTCTATTCCACTGATGTGTGCGTCTGTTTTTGTGCCAATACCAAATTGTCTTGATTACTGTGGCTTTGTAGTAGAGCCTGAAGTCAGGGAGCATAATTCCCCCTGTTTTATTCCTCCTTCTCAGGATTGCTTTGGTATTCGGGGTCTTTTGTGGTTCCATATGAATTTAAGAAGTATTTGTTCATTGAAGAAAGCTGTTGGTATTTTGATAGGGATTATGTTGAATCTGTAGATTGCTTTAGGTAGTATAGCCATTTTGACAATATTTATTCTTCCTAGCCAAGAGCATGGGATGAATTTCCATTTGTTGGTGTCCTCTTTAATTTCTCTTAGGAGTGACTTGTAGTTTTCAGGGTATAGGTCTTTCACTTCCTTCATTAGGTTTATTCCTAGGTATTTTATTTCATCAATTATTTCTTCAAAGGCACTTTCTATCCCTTTTTATCTCTTCTTCTTCTGGTACCCCTATAATGCAAACATTGTTCCATTTGAATTGGTCACACAATACTCTTAATATTCTTTCAATCCTAGAGATCCTTTTATCTCTCTCTGCCTCAGCTTCTCTGTATCCCTGTTCTCTGATTTCTATTCCATTAACAGTCTCTTACACCTCATCCAATCTGCTCTTAAATCCTTCCACTGTTTGTTTTATTTCTGTTATCTCCCTCCTGAATTCATCCCTTAACTCTTGAATATTTCTCTGTAGCTCCATCAGCATGCTTATAACTTTTATTTTGAATTCTTTTTCAGGAAGATTGGTGATTTCAGTCTCACCAAGCCCTCTCTCTGGTGTTTCAGAGATTTTGGACTGAACAGGTTCTTCTGCCTTCTCATGGCAATGGGAGTGGTCACTGGCAAGTGGAATGTTTGTCAGCTGGGAGAACAAAGTCTCTTCCTGCTTGCCAGTTGCCTTGCCTGTATCCACTGTCTGTACCAGTTAACCACACACAGGGAGCAGCCTCTGGGTTAATCCCCTAAGCTTCCAGTGGCAGGGCCACCTTCGAGATGGCCTAGGGCAATGGCGGGTGTCACAGGCCAGCAGCACATGTCCTGCCACAAAAGCAAAGCCCCTTTGTGCCTCCCAGTCTCTGCGCCCATCTCTGCTGTCTGTGTCAGTCAACCGCACACAGGGAGCAGCCTCTGGGTTAATCCCCTGAGCTTCCATGTGCAGGGTGGCCCTCAGGATGGCCTAGGGAACTGATGGCCCACAGGTGAGCGGTGTGTCTTCTGCTGTGAGAATGGAGCCCCTTCGTGCTTCCCAGAGTCTTCGCCCATCTCTGCTGTCTGTGCCTGTCGACCACATGCAGGGAGCAGCCTCTGCCTGAATCCCCTAAGCTGCTGTGGGCAGGGCGGCCCTCGGGATGGACTAGGGCACTGGTGGGGTCACAGGCAAGCTGCCTATGTTCTTCCATGAGAACATAGGCCCTTTGTGCCTCCCCCAACTCTGCGCTGGTCTCCACTGTCTGTGCCAGTCAACTGTGCACAGGTAGCAGCCTCTGGGTCTGGGCCAGTTAGCCACATGCAGGGAGAAGTCTCTGTGTTATCCTGTGTGGTTGCTGTAGGTGGGGCTGCTACCTGGCTGTTCCGCAGCAGTGGCGGGTC
This sequence comes from Smutsia gigantea, assembly GCA_032199065.1. Taxonomy (NCBI): domain Eukaryota; kingdom Metazoa; phylum Chordata; class Mammalia; order Pholidota; family Manidae; genus Smutsia; species Smutsia gigantea. The sequence goes on along the minus strand of JAVSCE010001328.1, from coordinate 186,359 downwards.
AGCCAGTTTGCTTGTGGTGCCAGCCAGGGGAAAGGAACGGCAGGCTGCTTATCACTGTGAGGGAGTTTGGAGCTGCACTGCCACCCAGGGGGTTAGGGTGCCTGAAGTTCCTTAAAGTTCCCAGCCTGCTGGGCTGAGTGTGCCAGGACGATTTAAACCCTTGTCCCTTTAAGACTTTTAAAGAACCTGCTTTTCTTTTGTCCCAGGGCAGATGGCTGTGGGAACTTGTTCGCAGTCATAATCTCGGATTTTACTTTTCCACTCCTCTAATATCCAGTGCGCCATGCAATGTGTGTTATTACTAGGGCTGGTTATTTAGCAGTCCTGTGCTTCTACTCCCTCCCCACTCTAATTATTTTCCTCCCACCAGTGAGCTAGGGTGGGGGGAATGCTTGGGTTCTGCCGGGTCATGGCTTTGTATCTTACCCTTTTCCATGAGATGTTGCGGTATGGCAGATGTAGCCTGGCTCGTGTACCGTATCTTCTGGTCAGTCTTTTAGGAATAGTTGTATTTGCTGTATTTTCAAAATATATACGGTTTTGGGAGGAGATTTCCACCACCCTACTCACGCCACCATCCTGAGAATCTCTCCTCAGGTTCAATCTTAACTTTTTTAAGCAAAGTGATAATATCATTGATAATGATTATAATAGATTAGTTCAAAGTTTCTCGTGTACTGCTATGGGCTTTCTAATTCACTAGTCATTTGAATCAATCGTGTAGCATTTTTAAATGCAAACATGTTGACAAGCGTACTTACCCCCTGAGATCTTATGCTTATCTGGGTAGTCTCTGTTACCAATAACTAAACAATGCACAATAATGAACCACACTCCATTCCTCTACAATATTACTTAATTCTCTGATCTGGAAAATTACATTCATTTTCAGAGAAGTGTAGAAATCTAATACAATTCTGCTCACTGAAAACTGGTCTAAAGTCATTTTTTCAATTCAAGCAATTTTTCAATTCAAATCAATTTTTATGTAGGCTTTATAAGAATATTGTCCACTACATATTAATACAGGTTTCCTTAACTTTTCAGTTAAAACCTGATGGATAAAATATGTTGTCAATGCTAAGGTGACAATCTTGACAACTAAAAATGCAACAAAGATCAAAGTGATTTCATAGATATTCTCTAAATACACTGAGCTCTGTACACATTAGAGTAATTTGTGATATACTCTACTCCAACCATCCTTTGCTTGAGGCCAAAGTTGAATTCAATTAAAATGCAGTTTCACTGGATGCATGACATAACTTGATTTTCAAAAACATTAGCCTATTCAATGGTCATGATAAATACTATAAAGACTTTCAAATTACACAGGCACCTATAGGTCATTATCTCATATAGGACCATATGGGACTATTCATATATAAAGCTAGTTGGCTGCCCTGATTTAATTTTGACGATGAGATGAAGAGGCCAGTTGTCAAGTTTGACACTAAATGCTTGTCAGCAAATAGTTTAAATTCTTAGGAAAGCTACAACAAAAAGTAGATTGGCAACATCTGCCTGAGGAGCCTAAGAACATTTCAAAGGATAATACAAATAGATTGATGGTGTTACTAAAACTTTAATATTATATACTATACCATAATAAAGATTATTTGATTGAGATGACTATGAAGTAGCTAAGTACATACTGTTTTTGCTCTTTTTACCTCTGTGAAATCATTCAAATTATTTTTCTTGTACATAATTTTACTATTAAATGCAAAGACTGTCCACAAGAAAATGTCAGGATTCTTTGTTTTCCAAACACAAACTTAATGTTAAACAAATTTAATCTGTGAAAATCAAGATTAGAGAAAGAAAACACATGCATAACTAAGAGTGTGTGTGTGTCTGTGTCTGCATGTGTGTGTGTGGTCTAGAAGATTACTTAAAAGCCTCTGAGGCATTTTAATTGGAATAACTTAAAAATAGTATTTACACACAGCTTTTCAGAACTACATTTACTATTAAAAGGCATAGATGCACATTTCCCCTTTTTCCTGTTTCTTTGTGGAAACTGATTCGAAATCTTGGGAGACAAAATTAATTTCCTTTTAAAACAATTAATTCATTGTAAGTAAATTTTAGAGGAAAAGATAAAAATCCAAAATTAAACTTCATATATTCTTTGTTTCCATTTTTGCAACTTACATTTCAATTTCTTCAATATGAACCCAAAATAAACGAATGGGGTTATAAAACTCACTTTAAAATCTATAGCATCTTAAGCAGTAATCAAAAAACTACCCCCCAAAAAAACCCCCGGACCAGATGGATTCACCACTGAATTCTACCAGACATATAGAGAAGAAATAACACCCATTCTCCTTAAAGTTTTCCAAAAAATAGAAGAGGAGGGAACACTTCTAAACTCATTCTATGAAGCCAGCATCACTCTAATACCAAAACCGGCAAAGACCTCACCAAAAAAGAAAATTACAGACCAATATCCCTGATGAACGTAGATGCAAAAATACTCAACAAAATATTAGCAAACCGAATTCAAAAATACATCAAGAGGATCATACACCATGATCAAGTGGGATTCATCCCAGGGATGCAAGGATGGTACAACATTCGAAAATCCATCAACATCATCCACCACATCAACAAAAAGAAGAACAAAAACCACATGATCATCTCCATAGATGCTGAAAAAGCATTTGACAAAATTCAGCATCCATTCATGATTAAAACTCTCAACAAAATGGGTATAGACGGCAAGTACCTCAACAGCATAAAGGCCATATATGACAAACCCACAGCTAACATCATTCTGAATGGCGAGAAGCTGAAAGCTTTTCGTCTAAGATCGGGAACAAGACAGGGATGCCCACACTCTCCACTGTTATTCAACATAGTATTGGAGGTCCTAGCCATGGCAATCAGACAAAACAAAGACATACAAGGCATCCAGATTGGTAAAGAAGAAGTCAAATTGTCACTATTTGCAGATGACATGATATCGTACATAAAAAACCCTGAAGACTCCACTCCAAAACTACTAGAACTAATATCTGAATTCAGCAAAGTTGCAGGTTACAAAATTAACACACAGAAATCTGTTCCTTTCCTATACACTAATGATGAACTAACAGAAAGAGAAATCAGAAAAACAATTCCATTCACAATTGCATCAAAAAAGAATAAAATACTTAGGAATAAACTTAACGAAGGAAGTGAAAGACCTGTACTCTGAAAACCACAAGACATTCCTAAGAGAAATTAAAGAAGACACTAACAAGTGGAAATGCATCCTATGCTCTTGGCTAGGAAGAATAAATATTGTCAAAATGGCTATATTACCCAAAGCAATCTACAGATTCAACGCAATCCCTATCAAACTACCAACAGCTTTCTTCAATGAACTCGAACAAATAATTCTAAAATTTGTATGGCACCACAAAAGACCCCGAATAGCCAAAGCAATCCTGAGAAGGAGGAATAAAACAGGGGGAATTATGGTCCCTGACTTCAAGCTCTACTACAAAGCCACAGTAATCAAGACAATTTGGTATTGGCACAAAAACAGACGCACACATCAGTGGAATAGAATAGAAAATCCAAACATCAACCCAAACACATACAGTCAATTAATATTTGATAAGGGAGCGTTGGATATACATTGGGGAGATGACGGCCTCTTCAGCAGCTGGTGTTGGAAAAACTGGACACCTACATGTAAGAGAATGAAACTGGACTACTGTCTAACCTCATACACAAAGGTAAACTCAAGGTGGATCAAAGACTTGAATGTAAGTCATGAAACCATAAAACTCTTAGAAAAAAACATAGGCAAAAATCTCTTGGACATAAACATGAGCAACTTCTTCATGAACATATCTCCCCGGGCAAGGGAAACAAAAGCAAAAATGAACAAGTGGGACTATATCAAGCTGAAAAGCTTCTGTACAGCAAAGGACACCATCAGTAGAACAAAAAGACATCCTACAGTATGGGAGAATATATTCATAAATGACGTATCCGATAAGGGGTTGACATCCAAAATATATAAAGAACTCACGCACCTCAACAAACAAAGAGCAAATAATCCAATTAAGAAATGGGCAGAAGACATGAATAGACACTTCACCAAAGAAGAAATTCAGATGGCCAACAGGCTCATGAAAAGATGCTCCACATCACTAATCATCAGAGAAATGCAGATTAAAACCACAATGAGATACCACCTCACACCAGTGAGGATGGCCAACATCCAAAACACAAACAACAAGAAATGTTGGCGAGGATGTGGAAAAAAGGGAACCCTCCTACACTGCTGGTGGGACTGCAAATTAGTTCAACCATTGTGGAAAGCAGTATGGAGGTTCCTCAAAAAACTCAAAATAGAAATACCATTTGACCTAGGAATTCCACTCCTAGGAATTTGACCTAAGAATGCAGCAGCCCAGTTTGAAAAAGACAGATGCACCCCTATGTTTATCGCAGCACTATTTACAATAGTGAAGAAATGGAAGCAACCTAAGTGTCCATCAGTAGATAAATGGATAAAGAAGAGGTGGCACGTATACACAATGGAATATTATTCAGCCATAAGAAGAAAACAAATCCTACCATTTGCAACAACATGAATGGAGCTAGAGGGTATTATGCTCAGTGAAATAAGCCAAGCTGAAAAAGACAAGTACCAAAGATTTCACTCATGTGTGGAGTATTAGAACTGAGAAAAAAAAACTGAAGGAACAAAACAGCAGGAGACTCACGGAACCCAAGAACAGACTAATAGTTACCAAAGGGAAAGGGACTGGGGAGGATGGGTGGGAAGGGAGGGGCAAGGGGGAAAAAGGGACATTACGATTAGCAGATGTAATGTTAGGGGGGCACGGGGAGGGCAGTACAACCCAGAGAGGACAAGTAGTGACTCTATGGCATCTCACTACGCTGATAGACAGTGACTGTAATGGGGTGGGGGGGGACCTGATGAAGGGGGTAGTGTAATCACCATAATATTACTCATTTAATTGTAGATTAATGATATCAAAAGAAGCTAAAATAAATAAATAAATAAATAAATTTTTTAAATTAAAAAAAACAATAAAATCTATAGCATCTTAACATACTTTGAACTTTTTAGTCACATATATAAGGTACACACTACTTAAAAAAACTAAAGTTACACATATTTTGTGTGTACAGATATACATGATATTTATAACCCTTAAGATTATTTCCAGATAAACTTTCAGTCAAAAACATTCTACTCTGAAAGAAAAAATGTGACGATTTTTTACTTATAAAATTTATGTGATAATTCCAAGTTATATAAAAACCTTCAACATTGACGCTTTTAATAAAGAAAAATAAATCTTTCTTAGGTCTTTTTTTTAGAGGAAAGTGCTATGCAAAAAATAAATAAAATGTAACTAAGAGATGGTTGGATTAAGTTTTTACTTTGTTCATTAAGCTCTATTAGCTACTTCGTTACAGATATAGTCACCTAATACAGTAATCGTGGGAACATCACAGGGAAGATTTTCAACAGTGACAAAATCACAGTAAGAGCTAATCTGATGTTCTACAGTTTATTTTTATCATATTTTGTTGCATTTTTTATTGTTAATGATCAACTTGATCAATAGAAGGCTTGAGTACTATGAGACTAATGAATCTTTGATTCATACTTGTATAACTTTATCTATAGACATAACACCACCTCTACCCAAAAATCAGCTTACTAAATTCCCCAAAGACAGAAATTTGCTAGTAATTAGAGGCTCACCTTTAGGAGATCATGAACTTCTTTAAAAGTTTCTTAATACTATTTTTTAAATTACTTATTTTAGGGCATTTAACTTTATCAATTACTCCCCAAAGTCCTCCTTGACACATGTGACCATTTTGTTTCCTGTCTTGCCCAGAGTTAAATAATATAAAAGACTAATGTATTGATTTGATTAAAGATTAAAGATTAGATTAAAGAATTACTGAATATTGTACAGCATCTTGAATAAACATTATCTGAATTATTTAATAGTATAAAAAGAATAATGTAAGAATATTTAGAAAAAGATTTTTAACTTTAAAATCAACTATCAAAAATGCATGTAAATTCTGCCAGGCTGGGTATAAAATATTAAAGGTACAAATCAGTATATAAAATTATTTTAATGCAAAGTGATTTAATGCTTTGAGCTGCCAGAAAAAAAATGACTGTAATTCAAATACCATTTTAGTAGGTTCTTAAGAGGCTGTAATTCACATTAACAAAATGCTCAGAAGGGACCAAAAACTACCATACATATATTGCATGTTTCCATGGTTTTTTTTAGACTGTAAGTATCTGTTTGATGAAATTTTAAAGTGGAATAAAATACATTTTATGTTGCCTTTGATCTTTAACTTGTAGCCTTATCTCCCAGGTCAGAGGGCACATTATTCAATTTCACTATATTTTGTGTAAAACCACTGTAGCGTTGAAGATGACTTTCAGTACAAATGTCATGGTACTTAAAGCTAAACAGGAATCTAGTTTTTCAGCTTCTTAATTAAAATCATAGTTTAAAATAGTCTGACAATATTATCTTTATTCTTTCCAGTTGAACAGCGACAGAATTTTCACATCTTTTATTCAATCAAGCTTAGCAATCTTTCCATGGCTCTTTTATTTTCTTACACACCAAAAACAATTTCAAAAAGCAAAATACTTTATGTTTTTGTATTTAATGTCACAAGGAGTGACCTCTAATTTCTTACTTCTCATTTATGTAATATATATACTTTCATCAAAAATTAATTTTACTTGCCTTACAGTCTGCTACAAAGAAGGAAGATTACAATAGTGTAAACCTACCCAAGAAGCCCTCTGAAGATTTAAGTGGATATGGGGGAATTTGGCTCAACCAAAAATTCAGAAAAAAAAATCCTGAGTCAAATAGGAACAGAAAGAGTATCAAAGTAAATATTCCATTAAATGTTAGCTATAAAAATGCAAATATTAATTTTTAACATACTATAGAAGAAGAATGCACAATAAACACTTGTTGAATGATAAAGCATGAGTACCATATCCCAAGTGCCGCATTCAAATGTTATTTATTAATATTAATACATGTAACTGGATATAACTATTTTCTTTTTACTATAAATGTCACATTTATATTAACAAAAATACTATGCACAATATATACTAATCTGGGTATATGTGTGTGTATATTGTAATTTCCTTACCATTTCACTCACTTTCTTCTGTAAAGAATATTTAGAAACCTTGAAAAAAGAAGGTAAAAATTTCATTAAAATTATATTACAACTTCCTGCTCATATTAAAAATGTATGCTATAGAATGTGGCATTCAGCTTCTATGCACTATTTTTCTCTAGTGACAGTTTTTCAAAACGTTATTTACCATAACTTTCTTCCCTATAACAAAAACCATACATTCATTTATTTATTCAACATGTAATTATGGAGCACCTACTACATGTCAGCACTTTCCCAATATCCTGGGATTCAGCAGTGAACACAACCAAGTCCCTTCCCTTAAGAAGCCTTACGTCTAGTGGGGTACTAGTAGACAGACAATGACATATAAGTAAAAAGTATGGAAGTTAAAGAGTGACAACTACTATGAAGAAAAATGAAGTAAAAGAGTAACAAAAGCAGTCTAGGAGAGCTTGGTAGTTAATATTAGCTCTTCACTGAAGAAAATTTGATGAAACAGAGAAGCACTGGGAAAAATCTTGTTTTAAACAAATAATCTCACAGCCCAGAAATAACAAGCATTAATTCTGTGGTACCTCCAGATATTTTTCTATCATTTATACTTTAAAAGAGAACCAGTGGGGAGTGGAATAATAACATATGTACTATTTTGTAACCTGTTTTTACTTAATATATAACAAGCCCTTTTCTATGACATTAATCTACAATATAACTTTTTAATGCCTATAATATTCTGTTTCACTTTATGCCACAGTTTACCAAATCACTCCCACGTGATTAACATCTGTATGCTATATGTATTATATACTGTATTTTTATAATAAAATAAGGTAGGGAAAAGAAAATGTTTTTTTCAAATTGTTGCAAATCTCCAAAATATTTTCTACCATATTTACTGAAAAAAATCCAAGTATAAGCAGACCCATGCAATTCAAACCCATGTTGTTCAAAAGTCAATGTATTCTAAAATAAACATTCTTGTACCCAAAACTGTTGTTATTCCTTTTAACAGGATAAATTCCAAGAAGCAGAATTCCTAAGATTTGTTCATTTTTATAGACTTTTACAATTCCTACATAGTCCTCTAGAGTGGCTAAGTTAAATTCCAAGCAGCCATACAATAAAACTCTTAGAAGAAAACATAGGCAAAAATCTCTTGAATATAAACATGAGCAACTTTTTCCTGAATGCATCTCCTTGGGCAAGGGAAACAAAATAAAAAATGAACAAATGGGACTACATCATGCTAAAAAGCTTCTGTACAGCAAAGGACACCATTAACAGAACAAAAAGGCATCCTACAGTATGGGAGAATATATTTGTAAGTAACATATCCGACAAGGGGTTAACATCCAAAATATATAAAGAACTCACATGCCTCAACACCCAAAAAGCAAATAACCCAAATAAAAAATGGGCAGAGGACATGAACAGACACTTCTCCAAAGATTTTGAGATGCCCAACAGGCACATGAAAAGATGCTCCACATCGTTAATTATCAGGGAAATCCAAATTAAAACCACAATGAGATATCACCTCACACCAGTTAGGATGGCCAACATCGAAAAGACTAGGAACAACAAATGCTGGTAAGGATGCAGAGAAAGGGGAACCCTCCTACACTGCTGGTGGGAATGTAAATTAGTTCAACCATTGTGGAAAGCCATATGGAGGTTCCTCAAAAAACTCAAAATAGAAATACCATTTGACCCAGGAATTTCGCTCCTGGGAATTTACCCTAAGAATACAACTTCTCAGATTCAAAAAGACATATGCACCCCTATGTTTATCGCGGCACTATTTACAATAGCCAAGATATGGAAGCAATCTAAGTGTCCATCAGTAGATGAATGGATAAAGAAGAGGTGGTACATACACACAATGGAATACTATTCAGCCTTAAGAAAAAAACAAATCCAGACATTTGCAACAACATGGATGGAGCTAGATGGTAATATGCTCAGTGAAATAAGTCAGGCAGAAAAAGACAAAAACCAAATGATTCCCTCATTTGTGGAGTATAACAATGAAGCAAAACTGAAGGAACAAAATAGCAGCGGACTCACAGACTCCAAGAAGGGACTAGTGGTTACCAAAGGGGAAGGAGGGGGAGGGCAAGTAGGGAGGGAGGGAGAAGGGGATTGAGGTGTTTCATGATTGGTGCACATGGTGTGTGTGGGGTCACGGGGAAGGCAGTGTGGCTCAGAGAAGACAAACAGGGATTCTGTGGCATCTTACTATACTGATGGACAGTGACTGCAATGGGGTATTGGGGGGGACTCGATAAGAGTGAATGTAATTTCTTGTGAAACCTTCATAAGAGTGTATATCAATGATACCTTAATAAAAAAAAATTCCAACTAGTCATTCATGAGAGCTCATTTTCTTAAACCCTGTTTATATTTGTTAAATTTTAAGCAAAAACACAATAATTACTTCACATTTCCTATGAAATAAGTTTTTTAGCAAACTGCCTAGAATAGGCTGATAATTTTATTTCATTTAGGTGGAATGGGTTATGTGATTCATTTCTTCAACAAATATTGAATGTTTAGTGTAAGTAAAGTATTGATGTAGACATTGGGGGTACACTGTTGGACCAAAAAAACAAAAACAAAACACCTGTCCAGCTTAAATTCTGGGCAACATAGAAAAAAAGCAATATAAGTAAGTTAAACTATCTGGTCTATTAGATATTGACAAACACTGAAGAAAAGTAATAAATCAGGGAAGGGGATTAAGTAAGATACCCATGAAAGTCCTTTCTGACACGACAACTTTTGAATAAACACTTGATAGAAGTGGGGAGAGTATCCAGCAAGTGCAAAAGCCCTAAGGTGGGAAAACACTTCCTGTGTTCAAAGGCAAGGAAGCCAATGTGGCTGGGAGTAACAAGGGGAAGAAGAGCAAAAGGTGAGTTCAGAGAAGAGTAGAAGAAAAATTAGATTGGACCAAATCATTGTAGAGCTTGTAATTCATGATATAGATTTAGGTTTTTACAACAAATTAGACAGGAAATGACTGAAGAGTTCCAAGCATAAATGTGACATAGCCTGACTTACTTTTCTAAAGGCTCATGCTGTATGTTAACTCTGAAAGGGAACAGAGGTGGAAGCAGCAAAACCTCTTAATAAACTAGTACAGTAATCTAGAGGAAAGTGGACTAGAGACTTAGTAATGGGTATAGTGAGTAGTAGTCAGATTATGGGTATATGCTGAAGGGAATACTGAAAAATTCCCAATAGAAAATGAAGAAAGAAAAGACAAAGAAGTTAGTTTTGGGAGTGGGGGATTATGAATTTGGTTTTGAACATGTCAAGTTTGAGATGTCTTTTAGATAACCAATTGCCAACCAGACTGGATTTGGGACTAGACATACATTTGGAAGTCCTGTGCACATAGGTTCCCGTTTTAAACACATGGGACTGGATAATATCAGAGTATTTTTAAAAGGCATACAGACAAGAAAGCAAAAGGGTAAAGATCATCCAGAAATATAAGAGAAAAAAATTCAGAAGACTTTCAGTCTAATCCTGAATTTATGATCTACTATTGTGATGGTTAATTTTATGTGTCAACTTGACTGGCCAAAGGGGGCCCAGTTTAAACATTATTTCTGGGTGTGTCTATGAGGGAGCTCTGGATGAAATGACATTTGAAACAGGGGACTCAGTAAAGTAGGTCACCCTCCTCTATGTAGGCAGGTCTCATCCAATCTGTTGAGGACCTGAATAGAACAAAACGTGGAGGAAGGATGAATTCACCTGTCCAACTGATTGAGCTGGAATACTGAGCTGATCTCAGACTGGGATTTCTACCGTGGATTCCCTTGAGTCTCAGACTCAGACTGCAGTTACACTTCCAGCTTTCCACAGTCTCCAGCTTGCAGACAGCAAATCATCACAAAGCACTTTTGAGCCTCCATAATTATCTAAACCAATCCCTCATAATAAACCCCTTCCTACATATATATCCTATTAGTTCTGTTTCACTGACGAACCCTCACTAACACAGCTACCATTAGCAGAAAATAAAACTCATACATCTAGACAAAATACCAAATTCTTTCAGGTCACTGTTCGTAAGATATTAAAACTTCTGCATTTTATTTTTTCTGAATCATGATTCACAGCTATATTTTACCAATACTTCTACAGCATTCTTCAACTTACAAAGCTAGTATGTAGCTACATTTCTATGAAACATAAGAAGAGTTTGAAAGTAATATAATTAGAGTGACATGAAATCTTTTTATGGACACTATTTATGATTTTTTTCCTTCTAAAATCACATAAAATTGGGTTATAATACCAGATATAGACATCTTTCTTATACAATAACAAAATGATACTGATAGTAATTAATGTTGTTACCTACAGAAGGTAATTTCAAAGATAAAGTACAAATGTTTTCCTATTATAGCTATCCCTCACTTTATGGAAGATTTTCTGAAAAACTGACTGTAAAGTATATTACTTTACAGTAAACCTTATTTTCCCATTAATTTTCCATTAACTGCATTTAATGCTACTTGAGAATAAAGTCCCTCAAAATGCAATGTTAAAAACATTTAACTCCTGCTTCCTGAACAATTCGGTCCTAAGTCCATTAGCTGTGGTAGGGCAAGGTAGTTGTCCAGGGAGACGGAGTGAAGGGCTCATAATGGCAGTATTCCAAAACAGGGTATCAGGCCTGAAAGGGGAAAAAAGGATGTCCCCACAAGACAGAAAACAATCTACTGTGGAGAGTCAGAAGCTGAATATAGTGATAAGTGTGACCCTGAAAAAAGGCAACCCAGCTCAAAATGTCAGAGTCCTAGCAGGGAAAGTAGAGCATCCATATTAGGAAAGAAGGCACAGCAGAATGGTGGACTGGTTATTACAGGGTAATTTATCAAGTAAGTCAATATATTAAGGATAAAGGAAGTTATATTTCTCACTGTAAGGGGAGAAAACATATAAATATAGAAAGAAAATAAACTAAAATTAACCTTGTGGATTTGTATTAGAAGTGGACTTAACATGAATTCATATTTTTTATAGAGAGACTGATGGAAAATAATTAAAATCATAAATAAACATAAATTATATTTGTGTGCACATAAATGCATATATTATTCCCCAGTTCTGTCCACTAAGAAGGTCTGAGAACAGTGTCATCCCTATAGTAATGAGTGCAATAGTGCCTAGATCTTCACTTGCACCTACCATTTTCCACTGAAAGGAACCAGGGTAACATGGAGAAATGGTTTGTTCCAGTATGGGATGAGGTAAAATATAAAGTGATTCTGGAACATTTTGTTTTTATCTGAAAGCAAGAAAATGCTGAAAGAATGATGAAAACACGTCCAAAGACACAGAAAATAGTTTGAATGGAGTCCCACTAGTAAAATCAAGGATAATTTGAGCATCAAAATAAATAATGATAGTCATAGATCTTAATCCATTAAATAAGAAACCATGAGTCTGTATCAATATAAATACATAAATGAATATATTAAAAGTTTGGTGAGAAACAGAATATTTACATAATTACATAATGTCAAAATACCTCCCTACAAAATATTCTGAGTATAAAGAGAAAGGGATAACTTTCCAAAGGAGGTAATTGTCAGATACTACCTTAATCATATGATTAAATGTGAACATCACCAATAATGAGACAAACTGAATCATGAACTGATAGGGTTCAATTATAGGGCCAAGGCATTATTTCTGTAATATTCCTGCCAAAGATAAATAAACTAACTCTAATCATGCAGAAATATCATACAAACAGAAATTGAGGGACAGTCTACAAAATAACTGGTTTATAATCTTCAAGAGTGTCAACATCATAAAAATCATGCAGATTGGGGAACTATTCCAGACTGTTAAAAAGATACGAAACTAAATGAACTATAAGACTCTAAACTGGCAAATATTTTTGGCTATAAAAGATCTTATTAGGACAACTGGTAAAATCTGAGGATGAGAATTAAATTATAATAATGCATTAATGTTAGCTTCCTGATTATCATGGTTGTGTTATGGTTTTATAGGAGAATATCCTTGATTTTAGGAAAGAAACTATATTATTTGGGGTGATATGGCATAAAATTGGCATATTACTCTTAAATCATTCAGGAAAAGTAACCTCTTTGTATTGTATTTCCAACATCTCTGTAAGCTTATGATCCTCCAAACTACAAAATTATCCACATGCCTAAGGATTCCAAATGGATAAATGTACACACTCAAAGCTCCAGGAATTTAGTTCAATTTTATCATTGTGCTTAGATAAGGCCTAAAAATTAGCCTTCAGTAGTATAAACAACATATTAGGTATAAAAAAATGACTTCAGTTCTACAAAACAAATTAATACCTTAATTTGTAAATTCAGTAAGTTTAAAATTTCGTGAAATAACATGCAATCATAGAGCTCTTTAGATATGAATCATAGATCACCATCCCATTATTCCCAATTCAGTCTTTACCACCTTCTATCTCTGCTCTTTTTTTTCTGTCTCCCAGGAAAATGAATGAAGACCTCTCCCAAACTCCCTTATTCTTGATATTCAGAGTACAGAATTATATATGTTATTGCTTCACAAAATGGTCTTGTTTGGGAAGTGCTAATGTATTTCAATTTCCTTATTTTACCTGAAGGCAAATTATGGCTCAAGAAGACAAAGTTTCTTAGCATAGGATGTTAGTAGTAAGTCATTAATAGGAAGAAACAATTTACTTAAAATCTGAAGATAGGAAACTCAACAAACTCAGGAAATATATAAATAAAAAGAGAAGTTCAAAACAGACAGAAAAATCATTTTTAAAGGAACCAAAAAAAAAAAATTCTAGAGCTGAAGAATACAATGAATGAGATGAAAATACAATAGAGTTTCAAGAGCACACTCAATCAAATAGAAGAAAGAACCAGAAAACTCAAAGACATACCATTTGAAATTGTCCAGAAAAAATAACACAAGAGGGTAAAGAAAGTCTACAAGATTTGTAGAACACCATCAGAATCAACATAAACATTATGAGTGTCACAGAAAAAGAAAAAAAAAAGGGACAGAAATCTATTTAAAGAAAGAATGGCTAAACTTCTCAAATCTTGGGAAGGAAATGGACATCCAGATTCACGACTCAAAGGACCACAAACAGGATGAACTGAAAGAATGCACTGACACATTATAATCAAATTGTCAAAAGTCAAGGAATAAGAGAATTTGACAGGAGAAAAGCAACTTGTCACATATAAGTGAACCCTCAGACTTCTGAACAGAAACCCCTGAGCAGAAATATTTGCAGGGAAGGAGAGAGTAGGATAAACTATTCAAAGTTCTGAAAGAAAAAATTGCCAACCAAGAGTAATATTCCCATCCAAACTATCATTTTTAAAAATGAAGGAAAGATAAAAGTCTCTCCCAGACAAACTGAGGGGCTCAGTCACCACTTGTCTTGCCTTTTGAGAAATACTTAATGAAGTGTTTCAAACTGAAGCAAAAACATGCAAAAAAGCAAGCTAAAAGCTTGTGAAAGTATAATTCTTACTTGTAAAGAATTATACAAACACAGAAAAATAATTTAAGACTAATGATAGACACAAATTTCAACCTTAACATAAATGTTAATAAACATTTATTAATGAAAGCACAAAATAAAAAGTAAACTCTGGCTCTAATAACACAAAGTGGCAGTAAAAGTATAGTGCTTCTGTATGCAACTGAAGTTAAGTTTATCAACTTACAATGAGGTTATAGCTAAAAGGTAGTTTATCCAAGACTTGACAAAAACCATGAATATAAAAACCTATAAATACACAAAAGATAAAAAAGAATCAAAGAAAATCACTATAAAAAACATTAGATAACAAAGGAAGACAACAAGAGATGAAGAAGTATACAAAACAACTGCAAACAGAAAACAATCTGCAGAATGACAATAATAATTCCACACATAAAAATAATTACTTTGAATAGATTAAACTCTCTGATCAAAATTCAGAGAGTGGCTGAATGGATTTAAAAAAAGATCCAATGATATATTCAGTAGTCTGGCTTTATCTGTGGTTTCACTGTCTTTGATTTCAGTTGCCCACAGTCAACCATGGTCTGGAAGCAGATGATTCTCCTTCTGACATATCATCAGAAGGTCAACAGTAGCCTAATACTAAGCCCCTAATCAGCAGAAGGAAATAATAAAGAGTGGAACAAAAATAAATCAAATAGTGAATAGAAAAACAATTGGCAAAAAAATCAACAAAGCTAAGAGTTGATTTTTTGGAAGGATAAATGAAATTGACAAAACCTTAGCTAGACGAAGAAAAAGAAGACTCAAAATCACAAATGAAAAGGAGTCATTACAATGGATGCCTCAAAAATAAAAATGAACAATTTTATGCCAAATTGGATAACCTGAAAGAAATAGATAAATTCCTAGAAATACAAAACTTAGCAAAACTGAAGAAAGGTGAAACAGAAAGCCTAAACATACCAGTAACAAGGAAATTGAATCAGTAATTAAAAACCCCTCAAAAAAGAAAATACCAAGACCAGAGGGCTTCATCAATGAATTCTACCAAACATTCAAAGAATACCAATCCTTCTCAAATTCTTCCAAAATACAGAAGAGGAGGGAACACTTCCAAACTCATTTTATGATGCCAGGTTCATACTGATACCAAAATCAAAGACACCACAAGAAAAAAAAAACTAAGAGCCAATATCCATGATGAACGCAGATGCAAAAATCCTCAACAAAATTCTAGCAAACCAAATTCAACAGTTCATTAAAAGGATCATACACCATGAGCAAATGGGATTTATCAGCTAGTATTATCCAATATATGCAAATCAATGTGATACACCACATTAACAGAATGAAAGAAAAAACCCACATGTTCATCCCAATAGATACAGAAAAAACATTTGACAAAATTCAACATAAATTCATGATAAAAACTCTCAAAAAAGTAAGTATACAAGGAAATTACCTCAACACAATAAAGGTCATATATAAAAAGCTCACAGTAAATAAGCATCATAATACAGAATAAGGACAGGATGCCCATTCTCATCACTGCTATTCAACAGAATACTGGAAGTCCCAGCCAGAGCAATTAGGTAAGAAAAAGAGATAAAAGGCATCCACATCAGAAAGGAAAAAGTAAAATTATTCTATTTGACGATGACATGATCAGTTATGTAGAAGACCCTAAAGACTCAATAAGAAAATTGTTAGAATAAATGAATTCATCAAAGTTTCAGGATACAAAATTCAACATACAAAAGTCAGCCATATTTCTGTATACATATAACAAACAATCTGAAAAGGAAATGAAGAAAATAATTCCATTCACAGTAACAACAAATAAAATATTAAGGAATAAATTTAACCAAATGGTAAAAGAGTTACACACTGAGTATTATAAAACACTAATGAAGAAAATTAAAAAAGACACAGATAAGACAGACACAGACATCCTATGTTCATTAGAAGAATTAATATTGTTAAGATGTCCATATTGCCCAAAGTGATCTAGAGATTCAATGGAATCCCTATGAAAATCACAATGTCAATGTCTACAGAAACAGGAAAAACAATCCTGAAATTCATATAGAACCAAAAAGGGACCCTGAACAGCTAATGCAATCTTGAGCAAGATAAACAAAACTGGAGGTACCATACTTCCTGATTTCAAAATATATTTCAAAGCTACAGTAATCAATATAACAGTATGGCACTGTCATAAAAACAGGTATGTTGAGCAATGAAACAGAACAGAGAGCCCAAAAATACATCCACGCAGCCAAAGCCAACTGGTCTTTGACAAGGTTACCAAGTATATATAGTGGGAAAAGGACAGTCTGCAATAAATGGTGTTGAAAAAACTGGATATCCATATGCAGAAGAATGAAACTGGACCCTATCTCACACTATATACAAAATCTCCTATCATATATAAAAATCAACTCAAAATGGGTTAAAGACTTAAACATAAGAGCAGAAATCATAAAACTACTAGATGAAAATATGGAAAGAGCTTCTTGACATTAGTTTAGACAATCATTTTTTGGATATGACACCAAAAGCACAGGCAACAAAAGCAAAAATAAACAAGTGGGATTGCATAAAAGTAAAAGGTTTCTTCTGCACAGCAAAGGAAATAATCAACAGAGTGAAAAGAATGGAAGAAACATTTACAAACCACATATCTACTTAGGGGTTAATATCCAAAATATACAAGAAACTCATATATTCAGTAACAACTACAAGAACAAAAACAAATAATCCAAATAAAAATAGAGGAACTAAATAGACATTTCTTAAAAAGATGACATACAAAAGGCGAACAGTATGAAAAGGTACTCAACATCACTAATAACCACAGAAATGCAAACCAAACCCACAATGAGATATCTCCTCACACCTTTTGAATTGGCTATGATCAAAAGACAAGAGATGACAAGTGTTGGTGAGAACATGGAAAAAAGGGAATCCTTGTAGTACCTTCATCAGACTAAAAGAAGAAAGTTTGTTGTATGCTTAAACAAATCCACACTACAGTGTGAATTATGAGCAGGATCCTTCCATTGCAAAAATGTATTCTATTCTTTGTAATTTATGTTATTTATAGAGTGATACTTTAAAAATCATGTATCTTCTCCCCCAATAATCCTTATTTACTTTTTATTTTACTATTTTATTGTCTGTCTTCTCCACTAGATTATAAGCTTCACAAGGGCAGAGGTTTTTGTCTTTTTCATTCATTGCTGCATCCCCAGTGCTTAGAACATAGTAGACCTTTAATAACTATATATATGTAACTCATCATTAGTTGTATACCTCTGTATTCTCTGAGACTATGATCAACTTAAAGTCAAAAGTGTTTTCATCTTTGTATTAGCAGAAACTAAGCACAATACTTAGCAAATAATGATTCAATTAATACTACTTCATTTTAATTTTTAAAGACCACAGGTAAATCAATTATAACATATAAGTCAACTTGTTTTCCTCATCTATAGTGTTAAAAATAATATATATATTTAATTATATTACTGTAACAAATAGTAAGTTACTTTATATTTAAAAATAAAAAATGAAGCAAAAATCCTATTAATTTGAAACTCAAGGCTTTCAGCAAAAAAGTACTGAATTAAATACTATATATGAATTTTTGTCAGCTTGCTTAGCTGACATGTTTAGTGGCATTTCACTGATACAATGCTACAATGCCAAATTACTTTTTAAGTGATACTAAGTTACTTTACCTGTAATGCTTTTAATGTTTCCTTCAATCCTTCTATTTCTTTTTCTTTTATTTCTGTAGCAAGTTGATATTTTCCCTTCAAGTAAAAAACTACTTCAGTACTTTCCAATGTACATGACAGCATTAATGGAGAAAATACAACAGCTCAAAAACCAAAATCTCTACTTTAAACCTAATAATTCACAGACTTTAAACTTGCGCATGTATTTACATTTCTGATGACTTCAAAATATAAAATTATCAGGCCTTTATGATTACAAATATCATTAAATGGGAAATCATATTATAACAAATCATTTTATCAGTAGAGCATTCCTGAGAACTTATGGATAATACATAATTAAGTATTAAATTCATATAGTTAGAATATATTCTAATTAACAAGAGACAAATGTATTTGTTTTATAAATGTAAAAATACGGGGGAATTTTTTTAAAGGGTCTTTTGCTAAAAGTAACAAAGTAAAAATCATTAATATTAAGATGGTACATTCATTGAGATAATAAAGACATGTATTAACTATTAAATAGCTAGAGAAAATATTTAATGCCAGATCAATTTCTAAGGTTGTTTGGAGTGGTGTCCTCTTTTCCAGTTGGTCTGCACCAAGAGGCAAATCCTTTTAACAATTTTCAAAGAAGGTAATTATATTGAAAAAGCACTCAGAATATATTATACTTAACAGAAACATTGCAATACTGCAGAAAGACCATAAATTTGGGGGCTGAAGAGACCTGGGTTGCAGTCTCAACTCTGCCACTTCAAAACTACAGTTTCAGCTTCAGCAAGTCATTTAATCTTACTAGGCCTCAGTATTCTCAACAGCAAAATAACAGAGGTCAGATGACATGATTTCCCTGATTTCTAGGATTTTAAGCAATTAACAGTCTCCATTAGTTTATTACTAATGCTTCTTTTCCATGATGGTAAACAGTGATAATTAAATGTACTTAATGCTTTAAATTATTTTAAAAATTAATAAATACCTTTTCTTCTTCCAAGGCACACATCTTCACTTGCAACTGATAAATAATTTTAACAAATACAGGTAAGTAAACTGTTAACAGTGATTTACAACTGGTCAGTGAGATTACAGAAATATTTTACACATCTATATTGCTTAAACTTAATATAATATGAATATGCTTTTACACTGAGAAAATAAAATAATAAAAGATATAAATGGGGGGTAGTCACCAAAGGAAACAATTTAATCACACTAATTAGAGATACCAGTCATACTTGAAAGTTTAGTTTTTCCCTCCTGAAGTTTTTTTTCTTAAATGTTTCAATATTTTCCCATCTAGTCATAAGTAAGAACATGTAACATTTTCTGAAGGTACTCTTTTATGAAATAGAGATTATTCATATTTACATTGGCAGTATTTATTTTCTGAAGTTTTTTAAAAATGCATTTGGCAGTCTAATAAATAAATAATGACATTTTAAAACAGCAAAACTAAAAGTGAACATACCAAAGAAAACTAAATATTCCAAGCAACACAAGAGGTGTCAAGAAATAAACTTTTTGGAAAGTTTCCATATCATTTTCCATATCTCTCATTTACATTTAAGAATCCTTTCTTTAAAAAGAAAAACAAAAAAGAAAGAAAGGAACCAATAGCACTTTCTCCTCTATCCTTCAGATAGATACCTGGGTATTCTTATCTCGCCCAAAGTCCCTTGTGATAATAGAGACACAGACTTACTCTCTCCTAGACAATACTGTGCTGTATATCTGGTTTTGGCTTCCTTACCTTTCAATTAAAACTCCCATAACTTTGGTGAAGCCAATTTCAGATTAAAAGGAAGAAAGTTTATCATCTGCTTAAACAAATTCATACCCATTAGCAATTTATGTTACATAGGTTTATTTCTTTTTACACATTTCTCTTTCTAAACACAGACACTTGTACGTAGAAGAAGACAAAAAAGAGGGAAAGAAAAAGGAAGAATTAACAGTGATGTCAGGATGGCTATAAGGAAAAACACTCCCCAAGGATATTTTCCATGAGCACATTTCTTAACTCTTACGTTCTCTAACTAGGGACTAAAGAGAAATTTGTGGTAATAAAGAAGAGTTAGAGAATTCAAAATAACCAAAGGAGTTGCTATTCATTGTTTTTAAAACTTTTTCAGTTATTTTTTTCTAATTTTTACCACTCTTAGTTGCAGATAGTATTTATGAAGGCCTGAGTGCATGATAATCACATCTCCATCCTTCACATCTCCTTACTTTCATCTCAGTGTTTCATCAGTTCTATGGCTTGAGTAAAGGAGTGAAGTTGAAAAGGTAAGATCTGAGGATAGTCTAATCAAAAAGAGAAGGGAAGAAGGGAGAGAAAGAACAAGAACACATACACCACCAACCTAATTTATGCAGGACAGATGAAAATACATCTCCAAGAAAATAGTTTTCCCAATTTCTCTCATTAACTCATTCTACTATATTATGCTCTTCATTATCAATTGTGATTCAAAATAACTATTCATTTCCTGCTTCCAATAACTTTTTGTCTTCAGTAAGCATGGAAAACAACTTGTCATAATATTCATATGGGGAGGGGTGCAATATTGAAAACTATAGTGTTTCTCTATCCTTATGAAATTACCTGCTTTTTAAAAACTGCCATTGCTTCTTTGTGTTGCTTGGCTAATGATTCCTTTTGATTCTCAAGAGTTTCCTATTTTAAAAATTATGAAAAGTTAAAACAAATTCTAGCAACTCTTTTCAGTTTTAAATTTTAATGGGTTCACAATTTTAATAAAAGTTAAACATTTATTGCCATGTATTATTTTATGATCTTAAAATGCAACTTTAAACCATTTTATGATTTTTAATTGTTGTGGAATCAGCATACAATAATTTTTCTGCCAGTTGCTTCATGATAAAACATATTGCATTAAAAAATTTTTTTTAACTCTGAACATCACTAGCTCCAAAGTTTTCTTCAAGAAAATATCAAAAGTTATTAAAATTAACATTCCTGGTACACAAGCAGACTACAGTCTTACAGCTTCCAAAGGAACCCAATTTATTATCTAAGCACAAATATTCACATAGAAACATATAATTCTTCAAATTCACTGAAATAATTCTTTACAAAACCAAAACTACTACAGGGTTATTTTGAGGAAAAAAAAATCCACATACATGATTCCTTTTTTTGGTAGAAGTTGTGGGTTCTATCCTTTAGATTCAAGATGATTAAAATCTTTTTCTTCTGTTTTTATCAAATAATTCTCATAATTTAAAAAAACTAGATCTAAAAGCAGCAACCACTTTCAAAAGTTTCTGTTACTGGACTCCATGTTTCTGTTATTGGGCTCCATGTTTTTGTTAATTTTAAAAATTTATCTTCTGACCTGCTATTATGATAGTTGGGAGTTTAGCTTTCTTGTACAACCATCACCCTATATCTCCTCCCTCTATTCTTCCAACAGAGTTGGAATTACATAAGAATTGAATTACAAAAAAACTGTGGCTTAAATCACAATAGTATTTATATTATTATGACAATGCAATTTTTATTCAATGCTGAGCCGTATAGTATACCATAATTATATTTCTATTGCCAAACTTTAAGTTCTTCCTGAAGTTAGAAATTACTTTAAAATACTTTAATTGCCACAGCTAATTTAAAAAAATAATACTTCCAGTTCCCAGATCTATACACACTGGTTCATATTCTCAGATGGAAAAAAAAAATCAAATGGAAAAGACAGAGTGAGAAGATCCCAAGAATGACTTGGAAATCCCAACTGCATAGGAAACCAGATTTAGGAAAGCTGCAGATGTTGGACAAAACCTTTTAGAGGCTACTGCCCAAAGTTTTTCCATGAAATAAATTAAGACTCTAATACAATCCTGCAAACAAAAAAAGAATGAGTTTATTGGAGACCTCAGGGATAGGTTCTTTGAGGAGTACATTCTGAAGTAGATGTCACCTCCAGCTCTCCTAATTTTTGCGAACAACCTAAATCCAGAAATAGGGAGATTTATGCTACAAAAACTGGAAGAGGAAAGAACTATTACTAGTTCTCCATATCTAGACCTTCAAAAAGTCATAGAACAAAAGCAGAATAAACTGACAGCCTTACAGGTAAAACAACTTTATGCTATCACTCCAATCATCAAGCACCAGAGGAGTGGGTCTCTCTTTTTTTTTTTTAAGGTATTATTGATATACACTCTTATGAAGGTTTCACATGAAAAAACAATGTGGTTACTACATTTACCTATATTATCAAGTCCCCCTCATACCCCAATTCAGTCACTGTCCATCAGTGTAGTAAGATGACACAGATTCACTGTTTGCCTTCTCTGTGCTACACTGTTTTCCCCGTGATTCCCCACACCATGTGTACTACACATAAATAAACATAATACCCCACAATCCCCTTCTCCCACCCTCCCCTTTGGTAACCAGGAGTGGGTCTCTTGGGAAAGACACTTGTAGATACTTATTATAAGCAGAAAGGACGCTGGAAAGAAATTATCCTGAACTAGCTAAGAAAATGAAAAGGAAAAACATCAGGCTTAGCAAATCAATGACGCTGCTCTGACAATCACGCTTCCAACTTCCAATCGTATCCTCAAACCTGCAAAGTGAACTTCCTCTAAATATTAAAAGAAATCTTGCAATTTTCTTATTCATACCATAAACCCTGCCATCATCACAAAACCTCTCCCTCAGAGTCAATAAGCTACTCAGATAGTGGGTATCTCTAACAACCCAGAGATAACTCTCCATTTCAGCCTGTAACTGTTACCTTGGATTCTCAAATGACGTATGTTATTTTCCCCTTTATGACACAACATCCATTAACTTAAGAGACAGAGGTCTACTATATAAATAGAAGTGCAAAATTAAATTCTTTCCCGATATTTTTTAGATCCCTGAGGATTTTTCTATTCATAATCAGATCATGGCTAATTTAGATATTGACTTACTTGTACCTTTGTGTATAATCAAGCCAAATTGAAGATCTCTAAAAAGTGGCACTCTTTGTGGGCAAAATATCTTACTGATATTGGCAGCAAGGTCCAGACTGACCCATTTAAACCTCTACCTAACTTAACACTATACCTCTAAACCCAGAAGCTAAGAAGTAAAGCCAATAGTGCAAAAGCCTAACATAGAAAGGATGAACACACCTTTAAAGACAGACACTTGGTGGCACCAGAGAACCTCAATAGAACTTTGCAAAAAGTTTTGTAAGAAAGTACCCATTAGAGCAAGGACATATTGAAAGCTATATTGAATTACCATTGGTAGGGAAATTTTACCAAGATTGCTTAGGATGTCTGATGCACATCTCATCTGTCTCCAAGCATAATCCTGGTAAAAATTGTTGTTCTTATAAACCCAAGCTTCAGGATCCACTGAATATGTCCAAATGGATTTCCTAAATTTAACCCCTAAAATGGGTTCTTAATGTGTTCTGATCATTGCTTGCTATTTCTCTGGATAAAGTGAAACTTTCTCTTGCCAGAGCGCTATAATAATGAGAGTAGAAAAAATTACTTAATCTTGTATTCCCTATCTGGGCATCTCCAGTGACAGAGGCACTCATTTTAATGAGACTGTTATTAGACAATTTTGCACAGCTTTGTCATTTACTTGGAAACTTCATTGCCCCAATCATCTTCAATCTTGAGGAAAAGTAAAAAGCTAATAGCCTATTAAATCTGACACTCTTACACTTCCATGACCAAGAAAGTACCTCTAACTCTCAAGACCATTAAGTCCACATGTTCCTACACTTCTTAGCTTCCACTCTATCTACTTATTACAGGTTGCCCGATGCTGCTGGCTACTTCTCCCCCTAATTTTGAACATTTCCTTACTTTAGATAAACCTGGTAAAATACTCCAAGGGACTAATGAAATACACTCACAGTCTTATCAACAACATATAAATTGCCTTTCCTCTACATGATCTAAAACCCAGATAAACAAAAACTGAGAGAGTTTATTACCATTAGACCTGTCCTACCAGAAATAATAAAAAGATGCCTGCAAGTTTAAATGAAAGGACATGACACAGTAACTCCAAGACGTATGAATAAATAAAGATCTTAGTAAAGGTAAACACATGAGCAATTGTAACCACTAATATTACTCTAACAATAGTTGTAACTCCACTTTTTAAGAAACATATTTAAAAAAACAATTATTAAACTAAAAGATACCATTGTTATAACTTTGGTTTGTAACTCCACATAATTCTACATAATTTAAGAGATTAATGCATTTTTTAAAATTATTAATATATGCTTTGGGGCATATAATATATATATTAAGATGTAATTTTGTAATATCAACAACTGAAAGGGGTGTAGATGGAACACTAAAGGAACAGAGTTCTTTATGTTATTGAAATTAAGCTGGTACAAATTCAAATTAGTGTCATAACAATAGATACTGACAGCAATTCCCATGGTAACCAAAAAGAAAATAGCTCTAAAATATACTCAAAATGAAAATGGAATTTGAATGTTTCACTACAAAAAATCAACTAAACACAAAAGGTAACAGTAATGCAGGAAATGAGGGACAAAACAGCATGAAACATATGGAAAATAAATAGCAAAATGACATGAGTCAGCCACTCATCAGGAATTACTTTAAATGTAAACAGATTAAACTCTCCAATCAAAAGATAAAGATAAAGGCAGAATGAATAAAAGACATGATCCAACTATGTGCTGCCTATTAGAAACTCATTTTAGATCCAAAGACATAAATAGGTTAAAAAGCAAAGGATGGGAAAAGATACCCCATGCAAATAATAACCAAAAGACAAAATGGAACATGGACTTTAAATTTTTTTAAAAGTTTACAAGAGAAAAAGAAGGGCATACTATATTCACAAAAGGTTTAAGCAAGATGATACATAACAATTATAAACATTTATGCACCAAATACAGACCATCAAAAGAAATGAAGCAAAAATGGACCAAACTGAAGGGGGAAATACACAGTTCTACAATAATAGTTGGAGATTTCAATATCCCATTTTCAATAATGGATAGAACAATCAGATAGAAGATACAAGTAAGGAAACAGAAGACTTAAGTGACACAGTAAAACAACTAGATCTAACAGAAATGTACAGAACACTCTACCCAAAACAGAATATACATTCTTCTCAAGTGCACAAGATGTTTTCCAGGAGAGATCATATGTTAGGCCACAAATTAAGTCTCCATAGATCTCAAAAGAGATCTTCGCCAACCACAATGGAATGAAGTTAAAATTAATAACAGAAGGAAAACTGGAAAACCCATAAATTTGTGGAAATTAAACTCTTAAAACAACCAATGGATCAAAAAAGAAGTCCCAAGGGAAACTAGAAAATTCTTAGAGATGAATGAAAACAAAAATACAACATAACAAAACTTACAGGATACAGCAAAAGCATTACTGAGGGGAAAATTTATAGCTATAAATGTTTACATTAAAAAAGAAAGATCTCAGATCAACAACCTAGTTTTACACCTTAAGGAACTAGAACGAGAAGAATCAACTAAACTCAAAGCTAGCAGAAAGAAGGAAATAATAAAGAGCAGAGCAGAGATCAATGAAATCAAAAATAGAAAAATAATAGACATAATCAGTGAAACTGAAAGGTGGCTCTTTGAAAAGATAAACAAAATTGACAAATCTTTAGCTAGATGGACTGGAGAAAAACAAAGAGGTGGGGAGAGAGAGAGGAGAGAGGACTCAACTAAAAACAAATGAAAGTGGGGACATTGCTGCTGATTCTCCATAAGTAATAAGGGCTATGAGAGTACTATGAACAACTATACACTAACAAGTTGGATAACCTAGATGAGATTAACAGTTCTTAGAACACAAAACCTACCAGGACCAAATTACAAAGAAACAGAAAATCTGAATAGACCTATAACTAATAAGGAGATTGAATTCAGTATCAAAAATCTCTGGACAAAGAAAATCCCTAGACCTGATGGCTTCACTAGTGAATTCTACTAAACAATTTAAAAACTAACAGTAATCTGTTTCACAAAATTTGAACAGAAGGGAACACTTACTAACTCATGGTTTGAGGCCACTATTACCTTGTTATGAAAGCAAGACAAAGATGTATCAAGAAAAGAATACTACAGACCAATATCTCTGATAAACACCAATGCAAAACTCAACAAAATACTAGCAAACCAAATTCAGCATCATATTAAAAGGATCATACACCATAACCAAGTGAGATTTACCCCTGGGATAAAAGGTTGGTTGAAAATTAACCAATGTAATACACCACTGTAATACAACCAATGTAATTTAAACAATGAAGGAAAAAAAGCACATGACCATCTTAATTAATGAAAATAAAGAATCTGACAGAAAGCAACACCCTTTCATGATAAAAACACTCAGCAAACTATGAATAAAAGGAAACTACCTCAACATAGAAACCCAAAATGAAAAACCCACAGCAAACATACTCAATGGTAAAAGACTGACAGCTTTTCCTCTAATACCTGGAACAAGGCAAGGATGCCCACTTGTATAACTTCTGTTCAACATAGCACTGGAAGTCCTAACAAGAACAATGAGGCAAGAAAAAAAAATAAAAGACATCCAAATTAGAAAGCAAGAAGTAAAATTATATCTCTCTTTGTAGATGCTATGATCTTATATGTAGAAAGCCCTAAAGTTCCACCAAAAAAATTGTTAGACTAAATGAGTTCAGAAAGTAGCAGGATACAAGTCACACAAAAATCAGTTGCATTTCTATACACCAACAATGAATAATCTAAAAATGAAATTAAGAAAACAATTCCATTCACAAAAGCACCAAAAATTATCTTAACCAAGGAGATGAAAGACTTGTACAATGAAAACTACAAAACATTGCTAAAAAAAATTAGAGAAGACATAAATAAATGGAAACATCCTATATTCATGAATGAGAAAACTGCATATTGTCAAGATGTCAATACTACCCAAAGTTATCTACATATTCAATGTAATCCCTATCAAAATCCTAGTGACATTTTTTGGCAGAAATGGGAAAACTCAACCTAAAATTCACATGGAATCTCAGTGAGCCCCAAATAGCCAAACGATCTCGAAAAGAAGAACAAAGCTGGGGGACTTGTACTTCTTGATTCCAAAATTTACTAGAAAGCTCTAGTAATCAAAACAGTGTTGTACTGGCATAAAGACAGACACATGGACCAATGGAACAGAGATCCCAAAAACGAATCCTTACATACATGGTCAATATATTTTTGACAAGGGTGCCAAGATCATTCAATGGGGAAAGGATAATCTTTTCAACCAGTAGTGCTGGGAAAACTAGATTTACACATACAAAAGAATGAGATTGGACCCTTACCTAACAAGATATACAAAAATTAACTCAAAATGGACCAAGGATCTAAACCTAAGACCTAAACTGTAAAACTGTTAGAAGAAAACATAGGGCAAATTCTTCACAACATTGAGTTTGGCTATGATTTCTTGGATATGACACTAAAAGTACAAGCAATAAAAAAAAAATTAGACAAATTGGACTTCATGAAAATTTAAATTTTGTGCATCAAAAGACACTATGAACAAATAAAAAGGCAACCCACAGAAAAGTATAAAAGCATTTGCAAATCATAAATCTGATGAGATTAATATTCAGAATATACAGAGAATTCCTAAAACTTAACAACAAAAACAAAAAAACTTATTCAAAATAGGCAAAAGACTTGATTAGACATTTCTCCAAAGAAGATATGCAGATGGCCCACATAAAAATATGCTCAACAACATTAACATTAAGGAAATGCAAAGCAAAACTATAATGTGATACCATCTCACATGAATCAAGATGGCCACTATCAAAAAATCAGAAAATAGCAAGTGTTGATAAGGATGTGGAAGGATTAGAACTCCCATGCACTGCTGATAAGAATGTAAAATGATACAGCTACTGTGGAAAACTGTATGAAGGTTTCTCAAAAAATTAAAAACTGAATTACCATTATGATCCAGCAATTCCACATCAGGGTATATACCCAGAAGAAATGAAAGAAGGGACTCAAGCAAATATTTGGATCTCCATTTTTTGTAACAGCACTGTTCACAACATCTAAAAGAGGGAAGCAATCCAAGTGTCCATCCACAGATGAATGGATAAGCAAAATGTGGTATATACATATAATGGATTAAGACCTAAAAAGGAAGAAAATTCTGACATATGCTACAACATTGGTAAACCCTGAGAACTTTATGCTAATTGAAATAAGCCAATCAAAAAAAGACAAAGACTGTGTGATTTCACTTATATGAGGCACACAGAGTCGTCACAATCACACAAAAGAGAGTAAACAGTGTTTGCCAGGGGCTGGAGAGAAGATGGAAATGGGAAGTTACTGTTTAAGTAATGGTGATAGAGTCCCAGTTTTACATGATAAAATGAGTCATCTAGAGGTAGATAGTGATGGCAGGACAACATTATGAATGTACTTAATACCACCTAACTGTACACCTAAAAATGGTTAAGATGGTAAATTTATGTTATGTGTATTTTACCACAATTAAAAATACTGGGGGAAAAAGATCTTCTTGAAGCCACCTAAGCCTGGACCCTTCTACATAACCCAATTCTGACTTGTTCCTTTGGAGACACTACTAAGACTCTGTCAAAGGAGTATTCTCACTTACAACAATGAATTCTAATTAACATAGTTTTGCTTTGTTAATAGGTTTTGGGGTGACATATTAGAGAATTCAACAAGGCACTTCTAATTTACACTGACAGTAATGTTAGGCAAAAAGACAGAAATGAGCGGAATGGAAAGGAAAAAGGGCCCCCCAAAGATGACTCAGGGAGTTGATCAGATAGAACCAGAAAGCCAGAAATGACTTAGAGAGTTAATTAGATAAAGCCACAGGGTCCAAGAGTGACACAGGAAATGTCCAGGGTCCCCCAGATAAGAAACATTAGAGGCACAAGCACAGCACAGCCCCGTCTCCATTTCACCAATCAGAACAAGCCTAGGGAGCTGACAGTTGTCAATCAAGGACCTCTCTGCCCTGCCAAAACCACATAAAAGAAGCCTCAGAATGAGCATCCATGCCTGCCTGTCTTATCTTAGGCAGGCTGCTCTGCTACTCTATGCAGAGTGTATTAAAACTTACTTTGCTTTCTTGACTTTGGTCTCTTGTCTCACTATATCTGACTTCCCTGTGATACCAAGCTGAGTCCTTTCCTTCCCAACAGTAACATTATGTGAAAGTTCCTATTTTTCTACAAGTTTGTAAGGTAATGTAGGAATCTAGCTTTATTTTTCTTCAGATGGAACCCAGTTCTAGTACCACTCCTTGAATAATCTATTCTTTCCCCCACTAATTGAAATGCCACCTTTATCTTTTTTTCTTTGAGAAGACAGATTTTTTTTAATTAAGGTATTCTTGATATGCAATCTTATGAAGGTTTTACATGAGCAACATTGTGGTTTCAACATTTAGCCATATTATCAAGCCCCATCCCCCACTGCAATCACTGTCCTTCAGCATATAAGATGCTATGGAGTCACTACTTGTCTTCTCTGTGCTATACTGCCTTCCCTGTGACCTATTTATATTGTGTGTGCTAATTATAATGCCTCTTAATCCCCTTCTCCCACCCTCGCCACCCAACCTCCCCAACCCCTTCCCTTTGGTAACCACTAGTCCCTTCTTGGAGTCTGTGAGTCTGCTGCTGTTTTGTTTCTTCAGTTTTGCTTTGTTGTTATACTCCACAAATGAATGAAATCATTTGGTACTTGTCCTTCTCTGCCTGGCTTATTTCACTGAGCATAAATACCCTCTAGCTCCATCCATGTTGTTGCAAATGGTAGGATTTGTTTTCTTCTATGGCTGAATAATATTCCATTGTGTATGTACCACATCTTCTTTATCCATTCATCTACTGATGGGCACTTAGGTTGCTTCCATATCTTGGCTATTGTAAACATAGGGTACATATGTCTTTTTGAATCAGGGGCCTTGTTTTCTTCAGGTAAATTCCTAGGAATGGAATTCCTGGGTCAAATGGTATTTCTTTTTTAGTTTTTTGAGGAACGTCCACATTGGAAATGTCACCTTTATCTTAAATTTACTAAACTGTATTATGTATTGTGTCTGGATTCTATTATGTTCTAAATAATAACCTATCTATTCATGTATCTAAACAAAGCTATTTTAATTATTATAGTTCAGAATATACTTAAGAATCTAGTGTGGCTATTTCATCCTCTTCTTTTTCAAAATTTTGCCAGCTACTCTTATATGTTTCTTTCTAAATGTTGATTTCTTAGAATCAGCCTAAGGACCATAAACACACTCCTGATATTTTTAATTGGACTGTGTTAAATTTACTGATTAACTTAAGGGTCCTGATAACTTTATACCTTTACTCTATCCAAAAATATGCTATGATTACATTTTAAAATCTGCCTGGAGCTTCAGTTTGTACTTGGTGTTTACCTGATTTTCCTTTCCACAAACAGGTCTCTTTGATCAGATCTGTACCTTACATAATTCAACTCTAGTTTTCTCCCCATATTCTAAACAACCTTGTGGGTCTGTGAGGCCTCAAAATTCTCATCATTTCTAGTTCAGTCTATTCTCTGTCACTTGAATTCTGGTTCTGATGTGTTACTACCAAGTTCCTGTTTCAATATTGCCAAATAGTGAGAAGAGGGGCCATCATAATTAAGCTTTCAAGTGTCAGTTGTTGAGAATACTCTGGTGGAAAGGCATGAGGACTAACACAAACTCTTCTGTATAGATAAAGAGAGAGAGAGAATCTGTTTTCAAACTATTTTTTTATATTTGGTTACAATTTGTAACAACAGCCTGGAAGAATAAATATGGTATTATTCTGAGCTTTCACTTCTTAAAAAATATTTTGAGTCCTCTATAACACACAGTATATTTCTTAGACATGAAATAGTTTATAATGGTTTATAGAGTCATCCTCAGTTTTATCCTCAGCTACTCCTTATCAGAAAGCCAGAAAAATGTTTACTCTCAGTCTTCTTTAAGCCCAAATGTTATTAAAAGTTTTAGCTGTAATTTACCTGAGACTTTGTTTAAAATAATGCACAATCTCTCAAATATGTTTAGGATTTTAAAAATTAACTCTGCCTCCTCAAAAAACTAAAAATAGAAATACCATTTGACCCAGGAATTCCACTCCTAGGAATTTACCTGAAGAAAACAAGATCACAGATCCAAAAAGACAAATGCAACCCTATGTTTATCACAGCACTATTTACAATAGTCAAGATATGGAAGCAACCTAAGTGTCCATCAGTTGATGAATGGATAAAGAAGATGTGGTACATATACACAATGGAATATTTTTCAGCCATAAGAAGAAAACAAATCCTACCATTTGCGACAACATGGATGGAGCTAGAGGGTATTATGCTCAGTGAAATAAGCCAGGCGGAGAAAGACAAGTATCAAATGATTTCACTTATCTGTTGAGTATAAGAATAAAGGAAAAACTGAAGGAACAAAACAGCAGCAGGCTCACAGAACCCAAGAATGGACTAACAGTTACCAAAGGGAAAGGGACTGGGGAGGACGGGTGGGAAGGGAGGGATAAGAGGGAAAGGGGGCACTACGATTAGCACACATAATGTTGGGAGGAGGCACGAGGAAGGCAGCATAGCACAGAAAAGACAAATAGTCATTCTATAGCATCTTACTATGCTGATGGACAGTGACTGTAATGGGGTATGTGGGGGGGACTTGATAGTATGTGTGAATGTAGTAACCACAATGTTGCTCATGTCAAACCTTCATAAGATTGTACATCAATGATACCTTAATAAAAAAAATTAACTTTGACACTAAGGATTAGAATACATTTTAAATAGATAGAAAAATAATAATCTGAGGGTAAAGATACTCACCTTTTGCCACTTAAGTTCTTGTGCCTCCACAATAATTTTACCAATCTGCTCTTCATATTGAGTTTCTGCTTCCTAAGTCAAAAAGAAGAAGAAAAATGCTAGGTAAATTAGGATTTTAAAACTTCCCATTTCAGCTCTTTCTAGAGAGACAAAAAGAGCATCCTCCCACCCTTACAACAAGATAAAAGCTGGACAAGTTGCAGATTTAAACAGACAAACCCACCAGAGAACTGAGATCTCAGATCAATCAAGTTATCCAGAATCTGAATGGAAAGAGATGCCTACATGGACAACAGAACTGCTGCACTTGTTTACCTGGGATACAATCCCCTGAATACTGGTACAAAAACTCACCTCAAAGTCATTAATAAATTACTAAAGGCAGAACATGGGCTAGTATAAGACCATGAATCCCCTAGAGGCCCCAGAAATAAGGAGGTCTATACATTCCACCAGGCTTTTCTTCCAGGAAACCTACCAGGTGCTTACAGGGAAGGATGGGAAAAATCAGAAAGCTTTCCCCTATGATACTGGCTGGGAAAAAAAACAGTCACAAGCCCTACTTCTTCCACAGACCAAGAATCTTAATCTGCAGGGAAGCAGCAACAAAAACTGTACCTAAGGACATTAGTGGAAACCCTCTGAAGCTGGAAAAGGGGACCAAAAAGTCTCTGCTAAAAAGTCTGCTTAGACCTTTCATCCTTATCTCCAGTAAGGAACTAAAGCCTTAATCTGCAGGGTAGGGCAATAAACACTACAGCATGAGAACACCTGTGAAAACCACTGCTGCTGGGAAGGGTTAGCTACGGAAATAAAAGAACAGCTCTCTCATTGTGGGAGGGGTAGGAATACATGCTAGCATTATATTAAATACACAGAAGGGATCAGAACTCATGAAGACCTCCCCTGGAGACTCAGGTTCACCTAAGACTGAGGCTTAATAAGAACATCAGAGTATGCCCCTGTTCCCTTACCTGCCGCCACCACCTGACTAACAAGCATCAAGTAAAATGAGATACAAGGAAGACACTGCTGGGAGAGCTGCAAAGCCAACCTTTCTGAGAAGCAGCACAAAAAGGAGACCCAAAGTAAAGTGGGGAGGCCCAAAGCCAAGCAGGAAGCAGTTATTTAGAAAAACCCTTTGATTTTTTTGAAAATAATCTAATACCCCTTGAGATATAATGAGTCGTAAGAAATACATATTTGGTCATTCGTCTGACCAGATAGGTATTTCCCAGGTATATTTGGTCTTCATCCACAGTTACTGAAGACACTGCAGTCTTAAAGGTGAAATGGGTGTCTTGTCATGTTAATGAGAGACATTTGGACCCCACCCAAGGGCAAGGGCTGGAGGATGAATCAGCCAATGGACAATAATTTAGTCAATCATGGCTGTGCAATGAAGCCCTCACAAAAACCTCTGAGAAGATCTCAGATCCTGCTTCTCAGTCTGTGAGAGTTTCTATACTTGAGGAACCACAATATCTCCATGTGCCAGGGCGCCAGGCCCCAAGCTCCACAAGGATGGAAGCTCCATTATTTGGGACCTTGCCCTATGTATCTCTTCATCTGACTGTTAACTTGTACCTTTACAGTATCTTTTATTAAACTGGTAAACATAAGTGTTTTCCTGAGTTCTGTGAGCCACTCTAGCAAATTAATCAAACCTAAGGGGGAGTTCATTGGAACCTCCAGTCTACAGCCAGTAGGTCAGAAACACAGGTAAGAGCCTGGGGCTTGCAACTGGCATCTGGAGTAGGGGGGTGGAGGGAAGTCTTGTAGAATAGAGCCCTTAACCTGGGAATCTGGTGCTGTCTCTGGGCAGATAGCATCAGAGTTGAGTTGAGTTCTCCAACACCCTGCTGGTGTTAGAGAATTGCTTGGTGTTATGTGTGGGAAGACCCCCTCCCACACGTATACACACACTGGAATCAGGTCCAGGAACCCGAATTGAGTTATACTACTATTATTGCTGTGTATAATGCATTATTATTGTTGTGTATGAAAGAACACATAGCACTCCTAAATCAGCCTACACCATAAACACAAGGTATCACTAGAGAAATCGGAAGCTTCTGTTGAAAACTTCAAACAGGTAGACTTGAAGACAGTCTGGTTGAGTACTGAAAGTGGACCCCAACACATGTACAAAGACCCCTTCTACAGACTGGGAGGTTTTCCCCTTTTGGTTCCAGGTGCTCTGTCAAACAGAGCACTGGCTGATCACTAAGCTAAGAGCACAATTACTTTAGGGGCCACACATGAAAAAAACTGCAGACTTTACAAAATTATTTCAAAAAAGTCCCTAAACAAAGATGGCAACAAGCAGCAAACCAGGGGAGGGGAAGGAATCTAATTTCCAGAGTTGCCACATATTCAAAATGTCCATGACCAATCTGCAACAAAAAATTACAAGGCATGCAAAGAAATAGTAAAGTGTGGTGATCCATATACAAGAAAAGAAAATTAATAGGAACTATTCCAGAACAACTGCAGACAATGGACTTACTAAACAAAGATTTTAAATCAACAATTTAAAACATGCTCAAAAAGCTAAAAGAAACCATGCACAAAGATATTGCAGCCACATTTTTCTATGTTGACAGATAGTAACCACACTAGTGGGGGTTGAGGACTTAATAATATGGGTAACTGTTAAACCACTGTGTTATATATTTGAAATCAATATAAGATTGTATATTAATGAAACTTCAATTTAAAAAATACAGATAAATAAAATCACATCAAGAAAACATGAAAAAAAATATTGCAGCCATTAAAAAGTTAGTGAGGAAATGCTACAAGTTTATGCTCATAAATTTGACAACTTACAGAAATGGACCAATACCTCAAAAACCACAAACTACCAAAGTTCAACCAAGGTTATATAGCCAATCTAAAGATACTAACTGTTGATTTACAAGCTCCTAAAAAAGAAATTTCTGTATCCAGATTGTTTCACTGGAGAATTCTACCAACATTTAAAAAAGAACACATCACTTTTATACAGTGTCTTCCAGAAAAAGAGAAGAGGAAGGAACACCTCTCAACTCATTTTATTAGGCCTGCTTTCGGTGACACTAAAACCAGACAAACACAGTACAAATAAAGAAAACTAGTATCTCTCACAAGTTTTGATGGAAAAATCCTCAATAACAGACAAATAGAATCCAACAATGTATAAAAAACTATACACCATGACCCAGTAGAATTTATTCCAGGTATGAAAAGCTTGCTCAACAGTAGACGTAATTCACCATGTCAGCATGCTAAATAAGAAAAATTAAATGATCATACCAATTGACAAAGAAAAAGCATTTGATAAAATCCAACACTCATCCACGATAAAAACTCTCAGCCAGTTAGGAATAAAGGATATTATCTCAATTTGATAAAAAGCATTTATAAAAATACTACATTTAACATCATATCCAATGATGAAAGACTGAATGTTTTCCCTCTAAGATCCAGAACAAGGCAAAGATATCTACTCTCACTGTCCTTATTCAACTAAATACTGGAAGTTCTAGCCAGTATAAGGCATGGATAGATGGACAGACAGTGAAAGGGAGGGAGGGCAGCAAAGGAGAGAAAGAGGGAGGAAGAAAGGAAGGGAGAGGAGGAAGGAATAAAACAGATCAGACAGAAAGAAATTAAACTGTCTCTGTTTGTAGATGACATGATTGCTTACATAGAAAATCTCAAGGAATCTATAACAAATCTCCTGGAACTAGTAAGTGAGTTCAACAAGGTCGCAGGATACAAGATCAACACCCAAAAAATCAATCACATTTCTATACACTAACAACAGAATGCAGAAACTGAAATTAAAACACAACACAATATATAATCACTTGAGAAAATGAAATAAAAAGTATACACTTAACAAACACATACAAGATCTGTATGCTAATACATACAACAGCATGGATGGATGAAGAACATTATGCTTAGTGAAAGAAGCCTTACCTAAAAGAGTACATACTATATGATTCCATTATATGAAATATTGGGAAAAAAAAAAACTGAGCGTAGAAAAAAAATTTTTTAAGTGGTTCACTCATGGGCATGGAGTAGGGGTAGAATTTGCCTGGATAGGAGAATGAGGAGAATGAGAGAACTTTCTGAGTTGATGGTTAACATTTTATATCTTGATATTGAGAAGGGTTTATATTATACAGATGTATGCATCTGTCTAAACTCATCAAATGAGCAGTTAAGATGTGTGCTTTTCATCATATATAAATTTTACTGTAAACAAATAGTAAACTTTAATGATATGCATTCTGAAGTACTTAAGAGGAAGTACACTGATGCCTGTAATTTACTCGGAAGTCATCAAAAATGAAATTGGAGGGATAAGGAGATGGACAAATATGTGATAAAACAAGTATAGTAAAATGTTAATGGTGTATGAGTGTTCACTGTCAAATCTTTTCAGTTTTGCTGCATATTTGATAATTTTCATAACAAAATGGGAGAAATCAAAGAATGGATGTTAACAGATAAAATATATATTTTGTTATAAAAATATTATGAAACAGTTTCCTTATGACTCTCTTAACATGTTCATTACACACCCCACAGGTGGGCATGCATGTGCACATACACATGCACACACACATTTATGCTAGGGTATTTAAGATAGGGTTTCATGAAAGTTGTCTCATTTTTAAAATGCTTTCAGCAGCAAGTAGCCACAATAACTCCAACTCACAAAAGCTTATGGGACTTACCATCTCACACAACAATGAGTCTAAAGGCAGAGTGCTTCTACAATAGATTTTCAGTGGCTCAACAATAGCATTAAGGACTACGATTCTGCCCATCTTTCCACTTTGTCATAATCCAAATGACTTTCCCTAGGCTTTTCCCTCCTCAGCTGCTTTAATTGCAGGCATTAAGAACAGAGAGTACAATCTCTTTAATGAAAGGATAACAAAACTTTTTCCAGAAGATCTCTGACAAATATCTTCTAATATCTCATTGACCATGACTGAGTCACATGCCCAAAAACTCCTATATCAGTCATTGGAGAGGGAATGTATTGGACCTTCATGAATAGTTAAGACCTGTCAGGATTTACATGACTCACATGTAAGAGATGGACCTAATGGCACAATCAGGGTTCTTCCAGCATATAGTAAGTGTGGAAATGTTACCAACCAGATATGCTCAGTGAATAAAATGAAGAGAGAGTAGAAGCTCTTGCAGTCATACATATCTAAAGCCAAAACATACTGAAAAGGGAAATGAATGTATACGCATTTCTTTTGGAGGTGGGGTACATATAACATGCGTATCTTCCCAAAGCAGATGGATTGAAAATGTGCAAGAAACTGCTTTCTTCACATGGGCTTGGTTATACTCTTCTCTTTATGGATGAAAGTGGATTCTGAGATCTTACTATAATTTAATGTTGCTCTAGCACTTTTCCTTTATTAATTAACTTAAGCCTAGGTATAATTTTATGAAGTATGTACTTTTATTATCACCATTTTATAGATGAGGAAACTGGGTTAGCAAAAGGATAAGTAATTTGCCTAAAGTCACACAGCAGGTAAACAGCAGAGCTGGTATTTGAACCTAGATGATCTGTCTCCATCTCTTAAAAAACACCATTTTATTACCTCTGAGTGATTGTGGGTGCTGTAGGACCACACAGATTGTTATATTCCTTTCTTTCAGAACTTCAGAATTTAATCTTTATATCCCAAAAAAGTTACAAAACCATTCAAAATCATATTACATATTTTAAATACGTAAGTACACTCTGATTATTCAGTAGAACATTCAAAATAAGACCTAGAAATATTTGTTGAATGGAAAACCAATATAATTAAAAACTTGCTAAAAATGTTCTAGCATTAATATTTTTGTATTTCAGGAATCTTTATAATAGATTAAGCTGACTAATATGAAAACGACAGTTTAAATACTAATCAGTTTAAATATAATTTAAAATAAACAGTTTTAAATACGAACTTTCAGGCTATCCTATGTATATTAGAGGTATTTATCTTGAACACTTTGTAGCTAATCAAACCAAGAAACTACCTGAAGGTAATTAGCATGTTATTAGACAACATGAAACACTGAATTGGACAATTTCAGAGGCAGTGGATTATGAAAATAAAAGTACTCAGTTACAGTTTTGGCTGCTTGGACATGTGCCTGCTGTATGTGCTATGTCCCTAAATCTGTTCAGGGTCAAGAATTGAAGAGGCCTGACCAGCACACAGCCCATCTTGTAAAACTACAGCCTGAAGCAAGCACTTTAAAAAAAGCATGACACTTTCTAAAGGTTATAAAGAGTAAATAAACCATCAAATTACTCCTCTTTTATTGTTTTTGTAAAAAACACTTAAATCCTTGTAGTCCTAAGGCAGCTAATAAAACATAAAACACTTTTAAGGTTCTATATTCTTGGATACTTTACTGAAGTTATAGATGGGATTTTCTTACCAAATTTAATGTATTTTTTTCTCATTGACAATTTAGATTTTTGTTATTAACTTTTGAAAGCTGCTTGAAGAATGAATGGAAGATAAAAATTAAAAGTTCCAACAAAAAGGTAAATAATTTTTAACAGAAAGCATTAAGTTAAATTAAGTTCTAATATACTAGAAGCATATTATGCTGTTACCTTTCAGCAATGTGGGAAAGACCCATTTTACCAATTTCCCCTGTAGTATAAAGATATATATTCTAACAAATCACAATAATTACAAAGGAGTATGATTCTACTCATAGCATAACTAATTTTATGGGGCATTGAAATGCTGCTTGAGGTTAATTACCACATGTTATACCATTAATTACCCAGTTTTCCCTCACAATTTCCTTAACAAATTGTCCCAAACTTCCACTGGCTTTCATTTACTACTAATTAAAAATTCCAGGTTTTACTTCTGTTCAGATATTTAATAAATTTAATGTGTCCTTTCTCTGAACTCCCATAATACTTTCTTCATAATTCTATTAAGATATGTAATATATATAGTACATGAGAGTACAGCAATTAATTTGCATGGTAGGTTGTGACCATTAAATTTTAAATTCTTTTAGGACAAGACTGAATAGTGGTTTTTCCAAGGTTATAAAATGAATGCACATTTTAAAGTTTGAAAGTTCTATGGTAGAAGTCTTTTATCTCCATTGTATAGATGATTTGGCTTTAAACAAAATACATTTTGTGTAAAGACTTACAACCTACTTCCAATTTTCAGATTCTAATAGATTTCATATTAAAGCCTGGCTTTCTAGATTCTCTTCAATAATTGGAAGAGCTGATAATACAGGGTCCAATTTTCTATACTGCAGCTATTTTTTGGAGCTGAATGGCAGTTAATCAGTTGAACTGAAGCTAGAGGCTCCCTAGTTCAATCGGATACCTACCCTATTCACATCACATGCCAACAACCTGACTCCTAAAAGAAGTTGAATTTGTGAGTCCTTTGCTACTGTTCATCCCCACTCATCAGTTATTCTGTAGATCTGATAAGGGTATTTTACTGGAACTTCTAAAAAGTACACATTATGGATTCAATATAAACTTTTTTATTGATTCATATTGTTTATTTGTTGATTATTAACTTAAAACATTCCAATTTTTTTTTCAAATACTTTCATTACCAATTTAGGTCTATAAGGAAAAAAATGAGTAACTTTGTTAATTACAGCACAGTTAAATACTGAAATACTGTTTAGCAGAGTAAGAAAACCTCTTTCTTGGACTACTTTATTGCCTATTTTGTATTGTTTCTTTAAAGAAATTTACTATCTAACCCTATTCAGCATGGCCCAATTTTATGTTGACTGCACTGTTCATTCCAATTAATTTATTATATAAAATAATAGAAGGACATTAGACAAGGAGTAGAGAGATCAGAGAATTAGTCTCTTAATGTCTCTGAGTTTTAAATTGGACTAAAAGCTATCTCAGGTCACTTCCACATCTACAGTTTCATGATCCTGCAAAAAATGATCATTTAGAATACTTCTCCAATAAAAAATGGAAGAAAAGAGAGATGATCCTTACAATCACCATTTGCCAGTTCACCAGAGGTTGAGAAACTGAGGCAGATCCAGTAGTCTTGTGGGGATTGACTTAGCGTTCATGACCACAACCGACTAAGGAGGAGAAATTCTGACAAATACCCAGATTTTTTTTGGAAGCCCAAAGAGCTATACTCTTGGAGTAGAAGGTGGAAATGAACTAGCCCTCAAAAAGAGGGAAACTTACAGCATCTATTCAGCTCAATCTCTGAGATCTTACCCATCCTAACTTCCAGAAGTGAAAGGTGAATCTCTAAGAGGAAGGTAACATCATCCAAAGCCTCAAATTTTTTTGTAATTTTTCATGCATAAAGTCAATTACTCAATCAAAATTCAACCTACATCACAATCAAAATTCAAATTACATACAAGCAGATATGGTCAAATGACCAAAATTCAAGAGGGAAAAAAAAAAAAAGAAATGGATCTATAAGAGGACCAGATATTTTTACACAGATTTTCAAATACATGAAACTAATATGCTCAAGAAATTATTTGACAAAATGAATTTTGACAGAGGATGGAAAATTATAAAAGAAGAACCGAATGGAAATTTTAGAACTGGAAAATACAAGAAGTAAAATTAAGAAATCAATAAATTGGTTTTAGCAGCAGATTAAATAAACTGAAGAGAGGATTAGTGAACTGGAAGGACAAAAGAAAATAACGAGACTTAAAACATAGACAGAAAAAGGAAAATACAGACAAAAAAATCAATAATGATATAGAAGATATGAACAAGATTGATGAAGTTGACCAAATTCATATTCATAGAAAAGTGCACCTAAGAAATACAAAATATGTATTATTTTCAAGTTCATCTATGTTGGAATATTTATCAGAACTGGTTAAATTCTTGGCTTAAAAGCAAGACTCCTCAAAAATACATGGAACATATTATCTGATACAGAATTATGCTAGAAATCAATTTAAGTTAACAAAAAGTAAAAGAAAATTACCAAATATTTGTAAAAGAAGTAAAACAACTCATGGGTCAAAGAAGAAATTACAATGAAAATTAGAAAATAATCTGAGTGATAATGAAGATAAAATATAGAAAAATTTGTGAGACACAGCTAAAGTCATGCCGAGAGAACTTTATAGCCTTAAATTATTTATATTAGAAAAGAAAAAAAGATTAAGATTAATAGACTATCATCTCCAAAAGTTCAAAACAAAAAGAACAGCAAATTAAATAAGGAAATAATAAAGATAAGAGCAGATATTAATAAAACATGAAATATGCAAAAGAGAATCAGCAAAGCCAAAACTTAATTCCTTGAAAAAACTAACATAATTGATAAACTCTTAGAAAGACTGATGCAAAATTCGTACTCATTCATAATGTTTCTGCATGAGTTTTCTTCCATGAAGCTCCCCTCACTCTACCTAGTAAAGTTAGACATTTCCTTAAACACTCTCATGGTGTATTGTGCATTCCTCTGTAATTATATGGTATTGTAGTCTCTAAAACCCGCATAGTAGGGGCTTAGTAAATCTAAAATGCATGACCAAATATAGTTTTGCTTGCTTTAATGTCTCTTAAAAATAAAAAAGGAAGTATATTCATTTGTACAACAGTATTTGTTTTCAGTTTTAAAGTAATTTTGAGATAATTTTAGATTTACATTACACTTGCTAAAAAAAATAGTTCAGGTATATCTTTGACCCAAATTCTCTAATGTGAAAGAAAGTCTTATATAACTATGGTAGATTTTTCAAAGTTAAAAATTGACATTGTTACAATACTATTAGACTACATATTTTATTCAGATTTCACTAGTTTTCCACTAGTATCTGTTCCAGGATCCAATCCAGAACACATTTAGTCATCGTTTCTCCTCAGTCTCCTCCAATCTGTGATAGTTCCTCAGATTATCTTGGTTTTTATGACCTTGACACTTTTGATAAGTGTTGCTGAGATATCTTGCAGAATGTCCCACATATGGGGTTTGTCTGATATTTTTTCCTGATTAGACTAGGTTTGGGGGAGGAGTACCATAGAGGTTAAGTTCCCTTTTCATTAGTTCATATCTTGAGTATTTGATATTCACATGAGTTATTGACACCACATGAATTATTTCGGGAATATTAACTTTAATTACTTCATTAAGGTGGTAACAGCCAGGTTTCTCCACAGTACACTTAAATATTTTTACCTTTGTATCTTCTAATTATTAGAACTTAGTCCACAATCAGGCAAGAGAAATTAAGCTCCACTCCCTAAAGGCAGAAGTATCAAACAATTTGTGAATGTGTATAAAACCACCACAGTAGTTTGCTAAATAATCTGGAGAAGGTACTGTGTGACTATGCAACTATTGTTAGTCCTTAATATCTCAACCACTAACGTCAGCATTCATCAATGGGACTTGCCTGCAGCTATTACTGTGATGCTCCAAGGATGATTTTCTATTTCTCTCTTTCCTCCTATATTTACTAACTGGACTCTTCTGTAAAGATTTGCCCTGGCTCCCCCATTTATTTATCTAATCATGTACATCAGTAGGAAATAAGGGATATTTACTTTATTCTTTGGGTTATAATCCAATACTATCATTATTTGTTTCTCAAATTGTTCCAGCTTTGTCCATG
Organism: Smutsia gigantea; assembly: GCA_032199065.1. NCBI lineage: Eukaryota > Metazoa > Chordata > Mammalia > Pholidota > Manidae > Smutsia > Smutsia gigantea. The sequence goes on along the minus strand of JAVSCE010001328.1, from coordinate 143,325 downwards.
CGGAGCTCTTTCAGGTTGGCTTTTATATCCTTTTAACATAGTTTTAAGTACTTCCTTATTTCCTGCGCTACAAGATATCCAATTTCTGCAAGGAATCCTTGTTGCTTTTATTAAGTGATATTTAAAACCAAAATCTGGCCCCTATATACATGTGCTGTACTGGGATGTCACTAGTTCTAGGCCCTTTCAGCAGAGCTAGAAAATACATGAAGGTATACTAACCCCCATGTATGTGTGTATTTTGTGTTTCTGTATCTTTCTACCTGCACATAATTAAATCAAGAGTTCATACTAATAGTTCTCCAACTATCTAATCCAGCACTACAGAGCTCATTCTAGCCTTCTGCCCTTATTTGTAATTTCTTCCTTCAACAGAGAAAAATTTTTTTTACCTATCTCTCATTATATACAATTTGCTTATTTCTTCAACCCTAGCATACCTATAAAGTATTACTTACAGTCTGACTACCATAAAAACAAATTTACCAACTACAGATAGTGTTTATGTACCTTTATTTTTGTCTTTAGCCTTACATTTAGTCAAAATATGGTTTTCCGAAGTTACTTAAGTCAGCTTCTTTGCCCACCTACTCCTTTCACTGATGTCATGCATTGGTAAAACAATTAGATTTTTTTCAGTTTGCACTCCATCCTGGAATTCTTCCCATCCTGATTGAATTTTTATAAAGTTTACATACAATAAAGCTATTTTTGGTGCACAGTTTATGGGTTTTGACATAATGGGTTTTGACCACCACTATGCCATACAGAAAATTTTAGCACTCCCCAAAACTCTCTTACACATTCCACTTGTAGTCAATCCCTATCCTATCCTTCAACACCGGGCAATCACTAATTTGTTTTACATACCTATAGTTTTGTCTCTTCCAGAACATCACATAAATGCACTGCATAATACATAGCCTCTTGGATCTGGCTTCTTTCACTTAGAAGAATTCATTTAAAATTTATTTGCACCTTCACTTTTCAGAATTTTTTTTTAGAAGCCTAGAAGACAGTTTTATTTAGCAAGGCTGAAAAGTACACTCTCAGAGAGTGAGTGAGTACCCTGAGAAGTCAGGACCAGCCTTCGGGATATTTTGGGGGAATAGAATTCTAGGTTGGTCACTGCTGTTTTTAACTTTAAAGGGTCATTTCATTGGCTTCTGGTCTGAATAATTATTATTGGGAAGTCCACAATCAATCATGTTATTGTTCCTTTGAAAATAAGATCTTTCTCCACTTCTGGCTGCTTTTAAGATCTTCCATTTGGTTTTTCAGTAGTCCTTCTATGATGTACCTGGGTGTGATTTTCTTAGTATTCACCTGACTTAGGTTTTGCAGAGCTTCCTGAATCTATGACTGGTGTTTTATCTTTGGTTATTTTCTGCTGTTATCCAGTTCTCTAATCCTGTCTTCTGTTTTTAAATCAGCTGTTAAATCTATTGAGTTCTTAATTTTGAATATTGTATATTTCACTTCTAGAATTCCCATTTGATTCTTTTTTTATATAGACTTCAACTCTCAGGTAAAATTCTCCATTTCTTCCTCTACTTTCTCAATTTTCTATTTAATTTCTTCAATATTTAATTATAATACTAAATTTCCTTTTCCACCTAAAAATGCCCTTTTCTATTTAAACTCCAATATCCAAATCACATTTAGTTTTATGTTTATTGTCTGGTTTGTAAAACAACCTCAAATTTATAGAAAAGATGTAAGAACACTACAAAGAACCTTACTCTTCTGAAATAATCATCATTAATAGTTTAATACATATCCTTCCAGAACTGTTTCCTATGACTATACAAATATTTTTTACTTAGATTTTTTTTAACAGTTTGTATTTTTCATTTAATAATATACAGGCAGTCTTCACAATACACAGTTCTAATACATACAAATTTCAGTTACCTTGGTTTGGTTAAGCACCACCAGTCCCCCAACCACATGGTTCAAATTTCAGTTACCATGGTACATTACTGTGAGTAACTGCAAAAACTTCACTAGCTCTTCAATTCACAAATCACAACATAAATAACACATGTACATCATGATCAATGATCAGTCATAACTAAAGAAATCTTAAACTCTAGTTAATGATATGCTTACTGAAAAATCTAATTTCAAACATACATGGAAATGCATCTAAAAAATAAGACCAATGATGGATATATATATGATCAAGTATAGAATCTGAGTAGTGAATATATTAGGTTCCCATTGCTACTGTAACAAATTACACCAAATTTATTGGCTTAAAACAATTCAAATTTATTCTATTACACTGCTGGAGGTCAGAAGTATGAAATTTTTACTGGGCTAAAACCAAGCTGTTGGCTGTGCCACATACCGTTTGAAATCTCTACGGAAGAATCCTTTGCCTCTTCCAGCTTCCACCGGCATTCCTTGACTCATGGTTTCCTTCCTCAATCTTGAAAGCTAGCAGTACCTTCAAATCTATGACCATGACTCCTACTTCTGTCATTTTCTCTGATTCTGATTATCCTCTTAAAAGAACCCTTGTGAATACATTGGGCCCACCTGAATGATCCAGCATAGTCCCTCCATCTCAGAATTCCTAACTTTATCACATCTGTAGTCATTTCTTCCATGTAAGGTAATACATTCACAGGTTCCGAGGATTAGGGCAGGAACATCATTGGGGTGCCATTATTCTGCCTACTATAATGGGTATATGTGTTTACTGTGAAATTCTATCAATTATTATGTACTTTTGAAATTTTTCTAGTAAAACTTGGGGAAAATATTAACATCCAGCAATATGGATAAAGCATTACCATTATGGTGACTATGTAACTCAATAATTGCCTTATTTTTCCCCCTTAAGAATAAAGTTCTTCTTTCAATGAGGAATGTTATTAAAAGTAGTATAGACTCCTTCATTTGCTTATTAAAAACATTGCTCTTGTTGCTACCCTGCAATTGCTCAAAAGAGCTTTAAAGTTTTCAAACAGGTCAAATGTTGAAAAATAAAACAGTGTAAGTATATAAGTTTTTAAAAGTTACCTAAGGTTGCTTTACTTAGAAAAGATACCATTTTAAGCTAATTTTACAAAAATAGTTCTTTTTAATTAATGTCTACTCAATTCACCCTTTTTTAGTAGGATTTTCTTTGTTAAACAGACTTTTTGATATACTGATAATAAAATAAGTAGTCTTACATAGAAAGGACATTGTGGTAATTAAATTTTATTATGAAAACAAATTTCAGTATTTTTAAATACTTAGAACAAGAGTCACACGATAAAAGAGTATCCTTTTTCTTTCACTTAATAGCTTGTTTTCAGGAAGTACCAAAATCCTATTGATTCTCTTTTTTGTCTCTTTTATCTTCACAGTCACATGTAAATTCTAGTGACTTCACCCCTAGATCATTACTAAAATAGTTTTATACTTTATTTTCTTCAGGTATTTTTCTAGGAGTGGAATTGCTGGGTGATATGGTATTTCTGTTTTTAGTTTTTTTAGGAATCACCCTACTGCTTTCCACAGTGGCTGTACCGACTGACATTCCCATCAACAGTGTAGGAGGGTTCCCTTTGCTCCACATCCTTGCCGACACTTGTTATGTTTTGTCTTTTGGATAGTGGCCATTCTGACTGGTGTGCCGTGACAGCTCACTGTAGTTTGATTTGCATTTCCCTGATGATTAGCTATATGGCGCATCTTTTCATATGCCTGCTGGCCACTGTATTTCTTTGGAGAAATGTCTGTTCAGGTCCTCTGCTGATTTTTTAATTGAGTTACTTGTTTTTTTGGTGTTGAGGCATATGAATTCTTTTTTTTCTTAATTAGTTATCATTGACATACAATTTTATGAAGGTTTCATATGAGCAACATTGTGGTTTCAACATTCACCCATATTATCAAACCCCCCCACCCCATTGCAATCACTGTCCATCAGCATAGTTAAGATGCCACAGAGTCATTACTTGTCTTCTCCATGCTATACTGAGGCATATAAATTCTTTGTATGTTTTGGATGTTAACCCCTTATCAGATAAATCATTTACAAATAAACTCTCCCATACTGTAGGTTACCTTTTTGTTCTGCTGATGGTGTCCTTTGCTATACAGAAGCTTTTTAGTTTGATGTAGTCCCACCTGTTTGTTTTTTGTTTCCCTTACCCAAGGAGACGTATCCAGGAAAAAACTGCTCATACTTAGGTTCAAGAGATTTTTGCCTATGTTTTCTTCTAAGAGTCTTATGGTCTCATGACTTACATTTAGATCTTTGATCCATTTCGAGTTTACTTTATATATGGAATTAGACAGTAATCCAGTTTCATTCTCTTGCACATAGCTGTCCAGTTTTCACAACAGCAGTTATTGAAGAGACCATCTTTTCCCCATTGTATATTCATGGTTCCTTTATCATATATTAATTGACCTTATATGCATGGATTTATATCTGGACTTTCTATTCTGTTCCATTGACTATGGGTCTGCTTTTATGCCAGTACCATACAGTTTTGATTACTGTAACCTTGTAGCAGTGCTTAAAGTCAGGAAGCATAATTCCCCCAGTTCTGTTCTTCTTTCTCAGGATTGCTTTTGTTATTCAAGGTCTTTTGTGGTTCCATATGAATTTTAGGATTATTTGTTCTAGCTCATTGAAAGATGCTGTTGGTATTTTGATAGGGGTTGCACTGAATCTGTAAATTGCTTTGGGCAGAATGTCCATTTTCACAATATTAACTCTTCCTATCCAGGAGCACAGAAATAGATTTCCATTTATTTGTGTCTTTAACTTCTCTCATGAGTGTCTTATTAGTTTTCAGAGTACAAGTCTTTCACATCCTTGGTTAGGTTTATTCCTATGTATTTTATTCTTCTTGATGCCATTGTAAATGGAATTATTTCCCTGACTTCTTTTTCTGCTAGTTCATTGTTAGTATTTAAGAATATGACAGATTTCTGTGTGTTAATTTTGCATCCTGCAACTTTCTGAGTCCAGTTATTAGTTCCAGCAGTTTTCTGATGGAGCCTTTTGGGTTTTCTATGTACAATATCATGTCATCTGCAGATAGTGACAGTTTAACTTCTTTTTTACCAACTGAAATCAAATATCTTTTACAATTTTATACCAGATATCTCCTTCCTAAATATCTCAGGGTTATCACTTTCAAAAATAAGGATATTTTTAATCCTTTGAATTTGAAATACTTACATATATTTATTTTGTCCTTTAACATGATTTGCCTTATTTCATTATTTAATCATTTCTCAGGCACCTATCTCATAACCTTAACAAAAATGTATCTCCTGAAGAGCAGTTCTTTATCAGTCACAGTATCTAACTATAGTTCTACCTATGGATTCCAGGGCACTCAATAAACACTAGTTAATTTGTGAAGTATTTAACAATCTGAAAATGTTTTACTTTTCGCTTTAGTTTATAAATTTTTCTTCTTTCCCATTCCTTGATGTCAACTAAATCTATCTTTTCTATTTTACTTCATTATTTGGACTGTATTTCTTCTTTCTAAATAAGAGGTTATATTATTGGTCTTTTTATCCTTAAACCAAATACTGGACAAAATCAAGTTCACTGATTCAAAAAAGCATTTTAAAAGTGAACTTACCCGTCTCATACGTAATTCCTCTAATGCTTCCAGTAAACTTGTTTTGAAATCTAATAGCTGAATAGAAAACAGTGTCTCTGAAGAACTTTGAAGAGCAAAGGTAGATGATGATGATTCAGTCTTAGAATTATTCTCCATGTTAACATTTATTTCCTGTAATACAAAAAGATTTTATGGGAAAAATCATTTACTTAGGTTTTCAAATAAAGGCAAAATTACCATAGAAATGTAACAACCTGTATCCCATAATTCTCCAGATTTAACATTGAATTAACAGTTTTGTCATTAGTCTGATTTCTGATCTTAATACACAGAACACTTAGCAACAATGATCTTGTTGTATTTCTCTATGGCTGAGGCTTCGTCTGTTATCTTAGTACCCTTGGTAACTAAATTTTCTGCTCCTAGACACTCATCTGCTAAAGCTCCTAATGGGTTCCTAACATTGTACGCAAAGCTTGGCTCTTCTATAATTCCTTCACAGCAAGGTTGAGCTAGGCATTAGGGTTCCTAAATTTTGCCTTAATATAAAGCATTTTGTAAGGATGGCATGAATACTAATTAATAAAAATGCTAATTTTAAAGCCAACACAGGTGGCAGAGGAGGGGGTAACTGCCTTTTATTCAAAAACAAGACACTTCAAAGTCTTTCTCAACCACAAAAATATATGAGCTAGGTTGCAAGAAACTTTCAGCTTTTCATTTTAATAATTATTGATTCACAGGTAGTTATACAGGAACGTACAGGAAGTCCTACATACCATACACTCAGCCTCTCTCAGTGTTAACATCTTGTATAATATAGCACAACAAGAAAATTGTGTTTCTAACATTGGCACAATCCACAGAGCTTATAATGATTCTACCAGTTATACATACGCTCATTTGTGTTTGTGCCCTTGTGTGTATAACTCTATGCAAGGTTATTATATGTATAGCTTCATGTAATTATCACTGCAATCAAGATACAGAACTGTACCATCAACACAGGCTTCCTCATACTTCTTTCTTTCCATAGCCACTACACTCATCAGTATTTCTATAATTTTATTATTTCAAGAGTATTACATAAATGGAATCAAACATCATGTAACCTATTGATTTTTCTCACTTGTAATAATTACCTTGAGGCTTATCTAAGCTGTGTGTGTATCAACAGTCCCTTCCTTTCTATTGCTGAGTAATATTCCCATGGTATGGACATACTATAGCTTGTTTAAACATGCACTCATTGAAGTGTATCTGAGTGATTTTCAGTTTTGGGCTCTTATGACTAAAGCTGCTATGAACACTCAAGTACAAGTTTCTTTAGGAACATAAGTTTTCATTTCTTAGGGATAAATGTCCAAGAGTGCAATTGCTGGGCTGAATGAATATTGACTTTGTTTTTAAATGTAAAGGGAACTGCCAAACTATTTTCCAGAGTGGCTATACCATTTTACATTTCCACTACCAATGTATGACTGATCCAGTTTCTCCAAATCCCCACCAGCATTTGGGGTTATCACTGTTTTTTATTTTAACTATTCTGATGCAAGTATTCCCCAAAGAAAACAGAACCAAAAGGATGTATATGTATAGAGTGGGAAAAAAAATGTTTTAAGGGATTGGCTAGTGCAGTTGCAGGGTCTGGCAAGTCTGAAATCTTCAGGGTAAACCAGCAGGCAGAAGACCCAGGCAAGAGTTGATACTGCAAGTCAACTCCAAAGGCAGTCTAGAATCAAAATTCCTTGCTCCTCGGGGAACCTCAGTATTTTTCTCTTAAGCTGTCATCTGACTGGATGAAGTACACACTATAAGCAGCTTTACACAAAGACTACTGATCTAAATGTTGCTCTCATCTACAATTACCTTCACAGCAGTACCTACAGAAGTGTTTGACAAAATAGCTCAGTACATGGCCTACCCAACATGATATACAAAATTAATCACACAGGATAGGTAATTCTGGATTAAAGATGGCGGTGGGAGAGGTGAGACAGAGGCTTCCTCCTAAAACTGCATATAATACGAAAATATAACTAATACAAATAATCCTGAAAGAGCAACAGGAAAGAGGACAGTGCCAAACTGCATACACCTGGAGAAAAGAATAAACCTCACAGAACAGGGTAACGTACCAAAGCCGTGGCACCATGGGACCCAAGCCCTTCACCACTCCAGCTCTCCAGGGGGAGGAAGAGAAACAGAGCAGGGAGGGAGTGGAGGCCTGGGACTGCTGAATACATAACTCAGGAGATCTCCTCTGGGAGCACAATCCTACATTTCATGGTGTTTTCATGGTACTCTCGTAATTAGGGGGTTGGAAAGCTAAGACAAGCAGAATACCTGAAGAGACTGAGGTTCCAGCCACTTATGGAAAGTAGGGATCCATATCCAGCTGCTCTGAGACAAAAGAAAGTGGGGCACTCTGAGAGACTTCCTAACAGCAAGAGGGCTGCTAAAGGGGCAAGGATTGCACAGAGCTTATTGCTCAGGAGAAAGGAGAGGTAGACAAAATTGTCTGGGTGCACTCTGCCCAGCAGGTTGGGAATTTTCACAGTCTTCAGAAGCTCCAGCTTCCTGGCTGGCTACACAGCTCCAAGGACCTCCTTGGTGATAAGCAGACTACTCTGCGCCTTCCCCCCAGCCAGCCCCACCTGGCTTGCAAACCAGCAAACCCTACTCTGGAGTTAGGCCGGCCAGAGGGAAACCCTGTCTACAGCAACTACAAACACAAAGTATAGAGGCTTATAACTGTGAGTTCGGCCCACTGGTTCTGGAAATGGAGACAGGCACAGCAGCTGGAAAGCAGGAAACAGCTCTTTCCTTCCCCAGGCACCAATGCCACTCCCCTACAACCACCGACATTACTTCAGGGGCTGAGAGATCCAGAGTAGAGGTTCTGAGCACTAGAGGGTGACATATACAAATATGGAACACCAAAGGAACCTGGTCCAAAGTAAAATTATGAATATGAATACAACACCTGAGAAAGATTCAAATGAAATCGACCTCATGAATCTTCCTGAAAGGAATTTCAAAATAAAAATCATTAACATGCTCATGGAGGTACAGAAAAATATTCAAGAACTCAGGGATGAATTCCGATCACAGATCCAATCATGACGGAACACAGTATCAGAAATGAAACATACAATGGAAAGTTTGAAAAGCAGATTAGACACAGTGCAGGAGACAAATAAAATAGAAATTAGAGAACAGGAACACAAAGAAGGAGAGGCACAGAGAGAAAATAGGATCTCTAAGAATGAAAGAATATGGAGAGAACTGTGTGACCACTCCAAACAGAACAATATTCGCATTATAGGCGTACCAGAGGAAGAAGAGAGAGAAAAAGGGATAGAAAGTGCCTTTCAGGAAGTAATTGCTGAAAACTTCCCCAGTCTGGGAGAGGAGACAGTCTCTCAGGCCATGGAGATGCACAGATCTCCCAACACCAGGGACCAAGGAAGACAACACCAAGACATACAGTAATTAAAATGGCAAAGATCAAGGATAAGGACAGACTATTAAAAGTAGCCAGAGAGAGAAATAAGATCACATACAAAGGAAAGCCCATCAGGCTATCATCAGACTTCGCAGCAGAAACCTTACAGGTCAGAAGGGAGTGGCAGGATGTATTTAATGCAATGAAGCAGAAGGGCCTCGAACCAAGAATAACTATCTCCAAAGTCAATCAGGGGATAAACAAAGAGTAAAGAATATGTTACCTAATATATAAAGGAAGAAAAAGGAGGAGAAACAAATGAACCTTTCTGTAGACTGTGTTTGTAATAGCATATTAACTGAGTTAAGTTAGACTCTAAGATAGTAAGGTAGTTAACCTTGAACCTTTGGTAACCACAAACATAAAGCCTGCAATGGCAATAAGTACATACCTATTGATAATCACCCTAAATATAAATGGTGTGAATGCACCAGACAAAAGATGTAGAGTCACTGAATGGATGAAAAAACAAGACCCATCTATATGCTGCCTACAAGAGACTCACTTTAAACCCAAAAACATACACAGACTGAAAATGAAGGGATGAAAAAAGATATTTCATTCAACTAATAGGGAGAAAAAAGCAGGACTTGTAGTACTTGTATCATACAAAATAGACTTCAAAACAAAAAAAGTCACAAGAGACAAAGAAGAACATTATATAATGATAAAGGGGTCAATCCAACAAGAAGATATAACCATTATAAATATCTATGCACCCAACACAGGAGCACCTACATATGTGAAACAAATACTAACAGAATGAAAGGGGAAATAGAATGCAATGCATTCATTCTAGAAGACTTCAACACTCAACTCAGTCCAAAGGACCTATCTACCAGAGAGAAAATAAGTAAGGAGACAGACACACTGAACAACACATTAGAACAGATGGACCCAACAAACATCTACAGAACTCTACACCCAAAAGCAGCAGAATACACATGGTTCTCTGGTACGCATGGAACATTTTCAAGACTAGATCATATCCTGGGCCACAAAAACAGCCTCGGTAAATTAAAAAAGATTGAAATTGTATCAACCAGTTTCTCAAACCACAAAGGTATGAAACTAGAAATAAATTACTCAAAGAAAATGAAAAATGAAAAATACCACAAACACATGGAGCCTTGACAACATTCTCCCAAAAACCAATAGATCAATGCACAAATTAAAACAGAGATCAAGCAATATACGGAGACAAATGACAACAATAATTCAACACCGCAAAATCTGTGGGATGCAGCGAAGGCTGTGCTAAGAGGAAAGTATATTGCAATACAGGCCTACCTCAGGAAAGAAGAACAATCCCATATGAGCAGTCTTAACTCACAATTAACCAAACTAGAAAAAGAAGAACAAATGAGCAAAAAGTCAGTAGAAGGAAAGAAAATAATAAAGATTAGAGCAGAAATAAATAAAATCAAGAATAAAACAATAGAAAAAATCAATAAAAGGAGAAGCTGGTTCGTCGAGAAAATAAACAAAATAGATAAACCCCTAGCCAGACTTATCAAGAAAAAAAGAGAATCCACACATAAACAGAATCAGAAATGAGAAAGGAAAAATCACTACAGACACCACAGAAATACAAAGAATTATAAGAGAATACTATGAAAAATTATATGCTAACAAACTGGATAACCTAGAAGAAATGGACAGCTTTCTAGAAAAATACAACCTTCCAAGGCTGTCCCAGAAAGAAACAGAAAATCTGAACAGACCAATTACCACCAATGAAATTGAATGGGTAATCAAAAAACTACCTAAGACCAAAACCCCTGGACTACATGGCCTTACGACTGAATTTTATCAAACATTTAGTGAAGCCCTAATACCCATCCTCCTTAAAGTTTTCCAAAGAGTAAAAGAAGAGGGAATACTTCCAAACTCATTCTATGAAGCCAGCATCACTCTAATACCAAAACCAGGCAAAGACACCACAAAAAAAGAAAGTAACATAACAATATCCCTAGTGAACATAGATACAAAGATTCCCAACAAAATATTAGCAAACCGAATTCAAAAATACATCAAGAGGATCATACACCACGATCAAGTGGGATTCATCCCAGGGAAGCAAGGATGGTACAAAATTCGAAAGTCCATCAACATCATCCACCACATCAACAAAAAGAACAAAAACCACATGATCATCTCCATAGATGCTAAGAAAGCATTTGACAAAATTCAGCATCCATTCCTGATTAAAACTCTCAACAAAATGGGTATAGATGGTAAGTACCTCAACATCATAAAGGCCATATATGACAAACGCACAGCTAACATCATACTTAACAGCGAGAAGCTGAAAGCTTTTCATCTAAGATCGGAAACAAGACAGGGATGCCCACTCTCTCCACTGTTATTCAACACAGTACTGGAGGTCCTAGCCACGGCAATCAGACAAAACAAAGACATACAAGGCATCCAGATTGGTAAAGAAGAAGTCAAATTGTCACTATTTGCAGATGACATGATATTGTACATAAAATACCCTAAAGACTCCACTCCAAAACTACTAGAACTAATATCTGAATTCAGCAGAGTTGCAGGATACAAAATTAACACACAGAAATCTGTTGCTTTCTATACACTAACGATGAACTAACAGAAAGAAAAATCAGAAAAACAATTCCATTGACAATTGCATCAAAAAGAATAAAATACCTAGGGCTAAACCTAATGAAAGAAGCGAAAGACCTGTACTCTGAAAACTACAAGACACTCCTAAAATAAATTAAAGAGGACAATAACAAATGGAAACTCATCTCATGCTCTTGGCTAGGAAGAATAAATATTGTCAAAATGACTATACTACCTAAAGCAATCTACAGATTCAATGCAATCCCTACCAAACTACCAACAGCTTTCTTCAATGAATTGGAACAAATAATTCTAAAATTCATATGGAACCACAAAAGACCCCAAATAGCGAAAGCAATCATGAGAAGGAGGAATAAAACGGGGAATTATGCTCCCGGACTTCAAGCTCTACTACAAAGCCACAGTAATCAAGACAATTTGGTATTGGCACAAAAACAGACCCACAGACCAGTGGAACAGAATAGAAAATCCAAACATTAACCCAAACATATACAGTCAATTAATATTTGATAAAAGAGCCTTGGATATACAATGGGGAGATGACAGCCTCTTCAGCAGCTGGTGTTGGAAAAACTGGACAGCTACAGGTAAGAGACTGAAACTGGACTACTGTCTAACCCCATACACAAAGGTAAACTCAAGGTGGATCAAAGACCTGAATGTAAGTCATGAAACCATAAAACTCTTAGAAAAAAACATACACAAAAATCTCTTGGACATAAACATGAGCGACTTCTTCATGAACATATCTCCCCAGGCAAGGGAAACAAAAGCAAAAATGAACAAGTGGGACCATATCAAGCTGAAAAGCTTCTGTACAGCAAAGGACACCATCAGTAGAACAAAAAGACATCCTACAGTATGGGAGAATATATTCATAAATGACGTATCCGATAAGGGGTTGACATCCAAAATATATAAAGAACTCACGCACCTTAGCAAACAAAAAGCAAATAATCCAATTAAGAAATGGGCAGAGGACATGAATAGACACTTCTCTAAAGAAGAAATTCAGATGGCCAACAGGCACAGGAAAAGATTCTCCACATCACTAATCATCAGAGAAATGCAGATTAAAACCACAATGAGTTTATCACCTCACACCAGTAAGAATGGACAACATCCAAAACACAAACAACAACAAATGTGGTGAGGATGTGAAGAAAAGGGAACCCTCCTACACTGCTGGTGGGAATGCAAATTAGTTCAACCATTGTGCAAAGCAGTATGGAGGTTCCTCAAAAAACTCAAAATAGAAATACCATTTGACCCAGGAATTCCACTCCTAGGAATTTACCCTAAGACTGCCGCAGCCCAGTTTGAAAAAGACACATGCACCCCTATGTTTATCACAGCACTATTTACAATAGCGAAGAAATGGAAGCAACCTAAGTGTCCATCAGTAGATGAATGGATAAAGAAGGCGTGGTACATATACACAATGGAATATTATTCAGCCACAAGAAGAAAAAAAGTCTTACCATTTGCAACAACATGGATGGAGCTAGAGGGTATTATGCTCAGTGAAATAAGCCAAGCCAAAAAAGACAAGTATCAAATGATTTCACTCATATGTGGAGTACCAGAACAAAGAAAAAAACTGAAGGAACAAAACAGCAGCAGACTCACAGAACCCAAGAACGGGCTAATAGTTACCAAAGGGAAAGGGACTGGGGAAAATGGGCGGGAAGAGAGGGATAAGAGGGAAAAGGGGGCATTACGATTAGCAGACGTAATGTTGGGGGGGGCACACGGAGGGCTGTACAACTCAGAGAAGACAAGTAGTGATTCTATAGCATCTCACTATGCTGATGGACAGTGACTGTAATGGGGTTGGTGGGGGGGAACTGATGAAGCGGTAGTTTAATAATCATAATATTGCACATGAATTGTAGATTAATGATAATAAAATAAATTATATATATATTAACAAAAAAAAGAAAGTTTGGTGTAGGCTGAGAATACTACCCTCCAGTCAAGAGGCCTTTGACTTCAGATAGAGACAAGAAGCCCAAGAATAACTTCAGAAAAAAGATTAAATTTCTTGAAGGCATAATAGGTGGACATTTAGTCCAATATGACTGATGTCCTTACAAGAGGGAAATTTGGACACACAGACACACAAGGAGAATGCCATGTAAAGATGGATGTAGAGAGTGGAGTGATGCATCCACAAGCCACAGAAGTCAGCACATACCAGAGGAGAGAGGCATGGCTTCTCCCTCGAGTGCCCAGAAGGAATAAACCTTGCTGACCTGCCTTCAGCACTGTGAGAGAATGTCTGTCATTTAAGCCACCCAGTTTGCAAGTGCTCTGTTACAGTAGTCCCAGTCACCTGAACATGCTCACAGACCTCCATCATCAGCGACCCAGGATCCTCCAGTCAGTTGCAAGTGATTTTCCACAAGCGTTGGGGTCAACATCATGATTCCAGCTCCAGCCATGGTGTCTGCATTCGAGTCAGTGGAACAGAGAAAAGAAAGGGAAGGGTTTGCCCTCTTCCTTCAAGAACACTTCCCAGATCTTGCACATGCAATATCAGCTTGTCCAGAACTTCATCTCATGCCCACACATCTAGTAACTCAGGCAGTTTGGAATTGGAAATACAGTCTTCATTGTGGTTGTCCATGTGCCAGGAAAAATCAGATGCAAAAAAAAAAATGGCTTTTTTGGGGGACATCTCACTGTCTCTGCCACAATTTTCAAAAACCAAAATAGTGTAGTGAACGTAGGAACTGCAATGCTCACTTTCCCCTGATCATGGTATGTTCAGAAGGGGCAGATCTGGGCAAATTTGGGCCAATCAGAGGCAAAGAGAGGCAGACTGGAGGATGTGTGTGTACATATGTGTGCTTAGAAAGCCATGTGAAAACTGCTCGAGCAACCATCTTACAACCAGCTTTAGGATGAAGCTGACTGCAAATGGTAGAGAAAGAGAAGAGAAGATTTCGGGTGCTCGAGAGAATTGTTGAGTCACTGAATCAACCAACTCTGAAGCTCAACTCTGATCCCAACTTCCTATTTTATGAGCTAATAAATTTCCTTATTGTTTAAACTAGACTGGGTGGACTAGGTGCTGAAATCATGTTGCCTTATATAAATGCTAATAACATGTAAGAGAATTTTTGAACAACAGAATGTAATATCAACATCTGACTGGCCTCAGCAGATTTAAGCACACTTATCTTCTTTTAGCTTTAGGAATTTCATCTGAGACTCAAATAGCTTTATCTGGCAGGAACATATGCATAGTTATTTCTAGGTAGCCTCTGACGGGCCTGTCGTTGATGGAATAACACTGGTTTTGCATTTAGGAAATATTCAAGTATTGGGGGGGGACAGACATCTCATACATTGTCAGTGGGGATGTATATTATCCGAGGCGAATAAAAGATTTCATGTGAAAAGCAAAACTTTAAAATGTTTATAATAAAATATAGGGAATATTTTGTGACTTAGAGTTTCAAAAACATCTGTTCATTGAAAAGCACCATTTTAAAAAGTGAAAAAAATAGGCCACAGACTGAGGGGGAAAAGAAATGTATATATACATTAAAAAAAAGAACTCATGCACCTTAACAAACAAAAAGCAAATAACCCAATTAAGAAATGGGCAGAGGACATGAATAGACACTTCTCTAAAGAAGAAATTCAGATGGCCAACATGCACAGGAAGAGATTCTCCACATCGCTAATCATCAGAGAAATGCAGATTAAAACCACAATGAGATTATCACCTCACACCAGTAAGAATGGACAACATCCAAAACACAAACAACAACAAATGTGGTGAGGATGTGAAGAAAAGGGAACCCTCCTACACTACTGGTGGGAATGCAAATTAGTTCAACCATTGTGCAAAGCAGTATGGAGGTTCCTCAAAAAACTCAAAATAGAAATACCATTTGACCCAGGAATTCCACTCCTAGGAATTTACCCTAAGACTGCAGCAGCCCAGGTTGAAAAAGACAGATGCACCCCTATGTTTATCACAGCACTATTTACAATAGCGAAGAAATGGAAGCAACCTAAGTGTCCATCAGTAGATGAATGGATAAAGAAGGTGTGGTACATATACACAATGGGATATTATTCAGCCACAAGAAGAAAACAAATCCTACCATTTGCAACAACATGGATGGAGCTAGAGGGTTTTATGCTCAGTGAAATAAGCCAAGCCAAAAAAGACAAGTATCAAATGATTTCACTCATATGTGGAGTACAAGAACAAAGAAAAAAACTGAAGGAACAAAACAGCAGCAGACTCACAGAACCCAAGAACTGACTAAAAGTTACCAAAGGGAAAGGGACTGGGGAATATGGGTGGGAAGGGAGGGATAAGAGGGAAAAAGAGGCATTACAATTAGCAGATGTAATGTTGGGGGACATGGGGAGAGCTGTACAACTCAGAGAAGACAAGTAGTGATTCTATAGCATCTCACTACACTGATGGACAGTGACTGTAATGGGGTTGGTGGGGAGGACCTGATGAAGGGGGTAGTTTAATAACCATAATAGTGCACAGGTAACTGTAGAATAATGATACCAAAATAAATTATTTAAAAAAAAAGAAATAAAAAAAATAAAAAATAAAATTACCTAAGACCAAAACCCCTGCACTAGATGGCTTTACCGCTGAATTTTAATCAAATATTTAGTGAAGACCTAATACCCATCCTCCTTAAAGTTTTCCAAAGTGTACAAGAAGCGGGAATACTTCCAAACTAATTCTATGAGGCCAGCATCACTCTAATACCAAAGCCAGGCAAAGACACCACAAAAAAAGAAAATTACATAACAATATCCCTGATGAACATAGATGCAAAAATACTCAACAAAATATTAGCAAACCGAATTCAAAAATACATCAAAAAGATCATCCATCATGATCAAGTAGGATTTATCCAGGGAATGCAAGGATGGTACAACATTAGAAAATCAATCAACATCATCCACCACATCAACAAAAAGAAGGACAAAAACCACATGATCATCTCCAGAGATGCTGAAAAAGAATTTGACAAAATTCAACACGCATTCATGATAAAAATATCAACAAAATGGGTATAGAGGGCAAGTAACTCAACATAATAAAGTCCATATATGACAAACCCAAAGCCAACATTAAACTTAACAGTGAGATGCTGAAAGCTTTTCCTATAAGATAGAGAACAAGACAAGGATGCCCACTCTCCCCACTTCTACTCAACATAGTACTGGAGGTCCTAGCCATGGCAATCAGAAAACACAAAGAAATAAAAGGCATCCAGATTGGCAAGGAAGAAGTCAAACTGTCCATGTTTGCAGATGACTGATATTGTACATAATAAACCCTAAAGAATCCACTCCAAAACTACTAGATCTAACATCTGAATTGAGCAAAGTTGCAGGATACAAAATTAATACGCAGAAATCTATGGCATTCTATATACTAACAATGAACTAGCAGAGAGAGAAATCAGGAAAACAATTCCATTCACAATTGCATCCAAAAGAATAAAATACCTAGGAATAAACCTAACCAAGGATGGGAAATACCTATACTCTGAAAACTACAAGACATTCATGAGAGAAATTAAAGAAGATATCAATAAATGGAAACATCTCATGCTCATAGATAGGAAGGATTAATACTGTCAAAATGGCGATCCTGCCTAAAGCAATCTACAGATTTAATGCAATTCATATCAAAATACCAATAGGATTCTTCAATTAGCTAGAGCAAATCGTTCTAAAATTCATATGGAACCACAAAGACCCCAAATAGCCAAAGCAATTCTGAGAAGGAAGAATAAAGCTTGGGGGATTACACTCCCCTACTTCAAGCTCTACTACAAGGTCACAATAATCAAGACAATTTGGTACTGGCACAAGAACAGACCCATAGACCAATGGAACAGACTAGAGAATCCTGATATAAACCCAACCATATATGATCAATTAATATGCGATAAAGGAGCCATGCACATACAATGGGGAAATGACAGCCTCTTCAGCAACTGGTGTTGGCAAAACTGGACAGCTACATGCAAGAGAATGAAACTGGATTATTGTTTAACCCCATACACAAAAGTAAACTCGAAATGTATCAAAGACCTGAATGTAAGTCATGAAACCATAAAACTCTTAGAAGACAACATAGGCAAAAATCTCCTGAGTATAAGCATGAGCAACTTCTTCCTGGACGTATCCCCTCAAGCCGGGAAACAAAAGCAAAAATGAACACATGGGACTACACCAAACTAAAAAGCTTCTCTATGGCAAAGGACACCATCAACAGAACAAAAAGGCATCCTACAGTGTGGGAGAATATATTTGTAAATAACATATCCAACAAGGTGTTAACATCTAAAATACATAAAGACCTTACACGCCTCAACACCCAAAAAGCAAATAACCCTATTACAGAGGATATGAAGAGACACTTCTCCAAAGAAGAAATTCAGATGGCCAACAGACACATGAAAAGATGCTCCACATCACTAATCATCAGGGAAATGCAAATTAAAACCACAATGAGATATCACTTCACACCAGTAAGGATGGCCAGCATCCAAAAGACTAAGAAAAAGAAATGCTGGCGAGGATGCGGAGAAAGGGGAACCTCCCTACACTGCTGGTGGGAATGTAAGCTAGTTCAACCATTGTGGAAAGCAATATGGAGGTTCCTCAAAAAACTAAAAACAGAAATACCATTTGACCTGGGAAAAGACTAAGAACAACAAATGCTGGCGAGGATGCGGAGAAAGGGGAACCTCCCTACACTGCTGGTGGGAATGTAAGCTAATTCAACCATTGTGGAAAGCAATATGGAGGTTCCTCAAGAAACTAAAAATAGAAATAACATTTGACCTGGGAATACCACTCCTTGGAATTTACCCAAAGACTACAACTTCTCAGATTCAAAAAGACATATGCACCCCTATGTTTATTGCAGCACTATTTACAATGACCAATATATGGAAGCAACCTAAGTGTCCATCAGTAGATGAATGGATAAAGAAGATGTGGTACATATGCACAATGGGATATTATTCAGCTATAAGATAAAAACAAATCCTACCATTTGCAACATCATGGATGGAGCTGGAGAATATTATGCTCAGTGAAATAAGCCAGGCAGAGAAAGACAGGTGCCAAATGATTTCCCTCATTTGTGGAGCATAACAACGCAGCAAAATTGAAGGAACAAAAAAGCAGCAGACTCACAGACTCTAGGAAGGAACTAGTGGTTACAAAAGGGGATGGTTTGGGGAATGTGGGTGGGGAGGGAGGGAGAAGGGGATTGAGGGGTATTATGTTTAGTACACATTGTGTGTGGGGGTCACAGGGAAAACAGTGTAGCACAGAGAAGGCGAACAGTGAATCTTCGGCATCTTACTACACTGATGCACAGTGACTGCATTGGGGTATGGGTTTGGACTTGATAATATGGGTAAAAGTAGTCACGACATTGTTTTTTTCATATGAAACCTTCATAAGACTGTATATCAATAATACCTTAATTAAAAAAATTTTTTTTAATTAATCACAGGTGTGTATGCTAGCAAATTTCTAAAAGGAAAATTTCCATTCCTGAAAATTATGGCCTATGGTTATTTGAACCAACTCTCTAGCTAAACACAACTAACAATTCTGAATAAAACATTTTTAATCTTCTTAAAAGTATCAAAAACCTGACAAGATAATAAAATAATTATGAGGCCAAATTCTAAATTCCAGAAAAGACCAAGAACCAAGAAATAAACTAATCACAGAAAGCCATCTTTACACTGTGAGCATTTGCGAAATGAGTAAAATTAACAACTTTGATGGCCTCTGGTTTTGAAAGAGATGGAATTTAAACCTAGGGCTTGGCAAAGTAGAAAGTCTAATAAAAGACTCCCTATATTGAGTACAATTCTGAAGGGTTAAATTCTCAGGTAAGGTTGAAACAAAAACAACCTACTTTCCATAGCGTTCCTTTGGTGCCAAAAGGAGAGGGAGGAAAGAAAAAGGGAGGGGGAGAAATAGAAAGAGAAGAAACAAAAGTGTCTCCCAAAAGTTGTAAACAGCTTTATTTCAGATGAATTTTGAATTTTTTAACAAAAGTTGCTCCATGGAAAAAACCTCAACCTATGATATGATTTAAAATGTTTCCATACCAGTAGTACCCATAAGAACCTGGAAGAAGCAACTGAAAATTCTTTCTAGATGAATACAACTTTCTTCCAGGTACTCAAGGAATCTTTGCAAATTATTTTTCAAAGAGAATCAGCCACACATAAAGATAACTAGGCACAGAGGAAACATTGCATTATGAGAAAAAGTAGAAAAAACAGATAATAGAAACAGATACACAAATACTGCAGATTTTGGCATTATCATAAACTTTAAAACAGCTATGCTTGCTTACTGTATTAAAGAAATAAAGTCAAGGTTGAAACTATCTGCAAAGAATAGGAGATCTTTAGCAGATCCCAGAAGACTCTCTAGACATGAAAAATATATAATCAAGATAACTCAATCAATATGTTTGGCAGAAGATAGACATAGATGAAAAGAGAATTAGTACACTAGAAAATATATCAGGTTTTACCAAAAATGGAAATACAAAATGGAAAGGACAGAAGAAAGGTTAAGAAACATGGAATATAAAGTGAGAGGCAGAAAGAAGAGAGAAATAAAGAGACATGGACTATATTCAGAGGAAATATATTCTGAGAATATATATATATTTTGATATTTTCCAGAACTGAGGAAAACACCAAGCATCAAATCAAGAATCCCAGTAAATCCAAATATGCTATATTTGATTTAATTCTCATGGAAAAGGAAGAAGCACTGGATTATATTTATAAACTGAAGAGAAAAGGGTCACTTTTTTGTTTTAATCTCATGTTGAATTAATTGTTATCTAGTTCATGGCTTACAAACATCTTTGGTCCATGCAAAGCTCCACATCTGAATATTGCTTTATTCTTTTTCTACTTGTTTTCTAATTTCATTTGCCTTCCAAATGTTTACAGACCACACCTAATGCTTTAGATATACATCATTGAATCTATAGTTATAGTTTTAATATACATAAAGTTATGTGTGTATAATTTAATTCACATAAATTCTAATTTGCAATATATAGGAAAAAAGGATTGCAATAAATCTAAAATAAATTTTAAAAATCTTTATCTACAGAGACCACAGTAAGAGGACAGAAAAAAGAAACTGCAAAATCTTAAATACAACTAAATTTCAGAGGACTTCAAGCATACAGATACTAACAAAACAAGAAACCAAAGAAAATATGGGAGTGAAAAATTACAGGCCAAAATAGCTCAGGAAATTTAAACAAATCAAAACAAAACACTAGAATACTGAAGCTAACAATGGATAAAAATAATAATATATCATAACCAAGTAGGGTTTATCACAGAAATATTCATTTAATATGAGAAAATCAATTAATATAATTCTGTACATTAAGATGTTGGGGTAAAAAATGACATGATCATAAAGAAAAAGCACTTGAAAATGCAACAACTGTTTATGGTATTTAAAAAAACACTCTCAGAAAACAGTAATAAGCAGAGAACTGCCTTAATTCGATGAGCAGACTCCATATGCTTGAGCAACATTATACTTAACAATGAAAAATTAAAAGCATTCCCCCTGAGATCAGGAATCAGGCATGAGTTTCAATTATCACTGCAGTTTATTAAAGATAGTACAATAGATTAAAGATGGCGGCATGAGAGGTGAGACAGAGGCCTCCTCCTAAAACCTCATATAATATGAAAATAAAGCTACTACAACTACTTTTGAAAGAGCAACGGGAAAGAAGATGGCAACAAACTGCATACACCTGGAGACAAGAGCAGCCCTCACAGAAAAGAGTAAGTACTAAAGCTGTGGTCCTGCGGGATCCAAGCCCTTCCCCCACCCCAGCTCACCAGCAGGAGGAACAGGAACAGAGCAGGGAGGGAGTGGGGATGTGGGACTGCTGAATACCTAACTCCGGAGATCTGCTCTGGGAGCACAAACCTACATTTCATGGTGCTTGCATGATACTCTTGTAATTAGGGGGTTGAAAAGCTAAGACAGGCAGAATTCCGGGAGAGACTAAGAATCCAGCTGCTTGTGAAAGCAGGGATCCATACCCAGCTGCTCGACAAAAGAAAGGCAGGTAATCTGGGAGACTTCCTAACAAAGAAGCCCTTAGCAAGAGGGCTGCTAAAGGGACAAGGATTGCACGGAGCTTACTGCTCAGGAGAAAGGACAGGCAGACAAAATTGTCCAGGTGCACTCTGCCCAGCAGATTGGGAGCTTTCACGATCTTCAGGTGCTCCAGCTCCCTGGCTGCCTACACGGCTCCAAGAATCCCTTCTGTGACAGGCAGACTAGTGCGCCTTTCTTCTGGCCAGCCCCACCAGGCTTGCAAACCAGGAAATCCTTTCCTGGTGTTAGGCCAGCGAGAAGGAAGATCTGTCTACAGCAACTAAAAACGCAAAGCACAGATGCTTATACCTGTGTGCTCAGCCCACTGGTTCAGGCAGTGGAGACAGGCATAGCAGCCAGGAACCAGGAAACAGCACTTTCCTCCCCGGAGGCACCAATACCACTCCGCTACAATCCCCGCATTGCTTCAGGGGCTGAGCAGCTCCAGAGAGTAGAGCTTCTGGGCACTAGAGGGCGCCATACACAAATATGAAATGCCAAAGGAACCTGGTCCAGAGTAAAATTATGAACACAACTCCTGAGAAAGATTTAAATGATATAGACCTTATGACTCTCCCTGAAAGGGAGTTCAAAATAAAAATCATTAACATGCTCATGGAGGTACGGAAAGATATTCAAGAACTCAGGAATGAATTCCGGTCAGATCCAATCATTGAAGAACACAATGGTCGGTATTAAAAGCAGACTGGATATGGTGGAGGAGACAATAAATGAAATAGAAACTAGAGAAGAGGAATACGAAGAAGCTGAGGCATAGAGAGAAAAAAGGATCTCTAAGAATGAAAGAATATTGAGAGAACTGTGTGACCAATCCAAATGGAACAATATTCTCATTATAGGGGTACCAGAAGAAGAAGAGAGAGAAAAAGGGATTGAAAGCGTCTTTGAGGAGGTGATTGCTGAAAACTTCCCCAATATGGGGAAGGAGATAGTCTCTCAGGCCATGGACGTGCGGAGATCTCCCAACACAAGGTACCCAAGGAAGACAACAGTAAGACATATAGTAATTAAAATGGAAAAGATCAAGGATAACGACAGACTATTAAAAGCATCCAGAGAGAGAAATAGGATCACATACAAAGGAAAACCCATCAGGCTATCATCAGACTTCTCAGCAGAAACCTTACAGGCCAGAAGGGAGTGGCATGATGTATTTCATGCAATGAAGCAGAAGGACCTTGAACCAAGAATACTCTACCTAGAAAGGTTATCATTTAAATTTGAAGGAGGGATTAAACAATTCCCAGAGAAGCAAAAGCTAAGAGAATTTGCCTCCCACAAATCATCTCTACAGTGTATTTTCTAGGGACTGCTATAGATGGAAGTGTTCCTACAGATTAATAGCTGTCACCAGAGGTAACAAAACCACAGTAAAGAAAATAGAACAACTAATTACTAAGATAATGCAAACTTAAATTAGCTATTCCCTAAGTCAGTCAAGGGATAGACAAACAGTACAGAATATGATACCTAATATATAAAGAATGGAATAGAAAGAAAAAGGAGGAAGGAAACAAACAAAAAAAAGAACCTTTAGATTGTGTTTGTCTTAGCATATTAAGGTAGTTGTTAGACTTTTAGATAGTAGGGAAGTTAACCTTGAACATTTGGTAACCACGAATCTGAAGTCTGCAATGCCAATAAGTACATACCTATCCATAACCACCCTAAATGTAAATGGACTGAATCCACCAGTCAAAAGATATAGACTCACTGAATGGATAAAAAAACAAGACCAATCTATATGCTGCCTTCAAGAGACTCACTTTAAACCCAAAGACATACACAGACTAAAAGTGAAGGGATGGAAAAAGATATTTCATGCAAACAACAAGGAGAAAAAAGCAGGTGTTGCAGTACTTGTATCAGACAAAATAGACTTCAAAACGAAGAAAGTAGCAAGAGATAAAGAAGGACATTACATAATGATAAAGGGGTCAGTCCAACAAAAAGATATAACCATTATAAATATATATGCACCCAACACAGGAGCACCAGCATATGTGAAACAAATACTAACAGAATTAAAGGAGGAAATAGACAGCAATGCGTTCATTTTAGGAGACTTCAACACACCACTCACTCCAAAGGACAGATCAAACAGACAGAGAATAAGTAAAGGCAGAGAGGCACTGAATAACACACTAGAACATATGGACCTAACAGACATCTACAGAACTCTACACCCAAAAGCAACAGGATACACATTCTTCTCAAGTGCACATGGAACATTTTCCAGAATAGATCACATACTAGGCCACAAAAAGAACCTCAGTAATTTCAAAAATATTGAAATTCTACCAACCAACTTCTCAGATAACAAGGATATAAAACTAGAAATAAAGTTTAGAAAGAAATCAAAAAGGCTCACAAATATATGGAGACTTAACAACATTCTCAAAACTAATCAATGGGTTAACGACCAAATCAAAACAGAAATCAAAGAATACATGGAGACTAATGACAACAACAACACAAAGCCACAACCTCTGTGGGACGCAGCAAAGGCAGTTGTAAGAGGAAAGTATATTGCAATCCAGGCATATTTAAAGAAGGAAGAACATTTCCATATTAATAGTCTAAAGACACAATTACTGAAATTGGAAAAAGAACAAATGAGGCCCAAAGTCACCAGAAGGAGGGACATAATAAAGATCAGAGAAGAAATAAATAAAATTGAGAAATATAAAAGAATAGAAAAAAATCAATGAAACCAAGAGCTGGTTCTTTGAAAAAATAAACAAAATAGATAAACCCCTAGCCAGACTCATTAAGAGAAAAAGAGAATCTACACACATAAACACAATCAGAAATGAGAATGGAAAAATCACGACGGACCCCACAGAAATACAAAGAATCATAAGAGAATATTATGAGAATCTATATGCTAACAAGCTGGAAAACATAGGAGAAATGGACAACTTCTTAGAAAAATACAACCTTCCAAGACTGACCAAGCAAGAAAAAGAAAAACTAAACAGACCAATCACCAGCAATGAAATTGAATTGGTAATCAAAAAACTACCCAAGAACAAAACCCCCAGGCCAGATGGATTCACCTCTGAATTCTACCAGACATATAGAGAAGAAATAACACCCATTCTCCTTAAAGTTTACCAAAAAATAGAAGAGGAGGAAATACTTCCAAACTCATTCTATGAAGCCAGCATCACTCTAATACCAAAACCTGGCAAAGACCTCACCAAAAAAGAAAATTACACACCAATATCCCTGATGAATGTACATGCAAAAATACTCAACAAAATATTAGCAAACCGAATTCAAAAATACATCAAGAGGATCATACACCATGATCAAGTGGGATTCATCCCAGGGATGCATGGATGGTACAACATTCGAAAGTCCATCAATATCATCCACTACATCAAAAAAAAAAACAAAAACGACATGATCATCTCCACAGATGCTGAAAAAGCATTTGACAAAATTCAGCATCCATTCCTGATTAAAACTCTCAACAAAATGGGTATAGACGGCAAGTACCTCAACATCATAAAGGCCATATATGACAAACCCACAGCTAAATCATACTTAACAGCGAGAGCTGAAAGCTTTTCATCTAAGATCGGGAACAAGACAGGGATGCCCACTCTCTCCACTGTTATTCAACATAGTACTGAAGGTCCTAGCCATGGCAATCAGACAAAACAAAGACATACAAGGCATCCAGATTGGTAAAGAGGAAGTCAAATTGTCACTATTTGCAGATGACATGATACTGTACATAAAAAACCCTAAAGACTCCACTGCAAAACTACTAGAACTAATATCTGAATTCAGCAAAGTTGCAGGATACAAAATTAACACACAGAAATCTGTTGCTTTCCTATACACTTATGATGAACTAACAGAAAGAGAAATCAGAAGAACAATTCCATTCACAATTGCATCAAAAAGAATAAAATACCTAGGAATAAACCTAACGAAGGAAGTGAAAGACCTGTACTCTGAAAACTACAAGACACTCCTAAGAGAAATTAAAGAGGACAATAACAAATGGAAACTCATCTCATGCTCTTGGCTAGGAAGAATAAATATTGTCAAAATGGCTATGCTACCTAAAGCAATCTACCGATTCAACGCAATCCCTATCAAACTACCAACAGCTTTCTTCAATGAATTGGAACAAATAATTCTAAAATTCATATGGAACCACAAAAGACCCCGAATAGCCAAAGCAATCCTGAGAAGGAGGAATAAAACAGGGGGAATTACGCTCCCTGACTTCAAGCTCTACTACAAAGCCACAGTAATCAAGACAATTTGGTATTGGCACAAAAGCAGACCCACAGACCAGTGGAACAGAATAGAAAATCCAAACATTAACCCAAACATATACAGTCAATTAATATTTGATAAAGGAGCCTTGGATATACAATGGGGAGATGACAGCCTCTTTGGCAGCTCGTGTTGGCAAAACTGGACAGCTACATGTAAGAGAATGAAACTGGACTACTGTCCAACCCCATACACAAAGGTAAACTCAAGGTGGATCAAAGACCTGAATGTAACTCATGAAACCATAAAACTCTTAGAAAAAAACATAGGCAAAAATCTCTTGGATATAAACATGAACGACTTCTTCATGAACATATGTCCCCGGGCAAGGGAAACAAAAGCAAAAATGAACAAGTGGGACTATATCAAGCTGAAAAGCTTCTGTACAGCAAAGGACACCATCAGTAGAACAAAAAGACATCCTACAGTATGGGAGAATATATTCATAAAAAACGTATCTGATAAAGGGTTGACATCCAAAATATATAAAGAACTCACGCACCTTAACAAACAAAAGCAAATAATCCAATTAAGAAATGGGCAGAGGACATGAATAGACACTTCTCCAAAGAAGAAATTCAGATGGCCAACAGGCACATGAAAAGATGCTCCACATCACTAATCATCAGAGAAATGCAGATTAAAACCACAATGAGATATCACCTCACACCAGTGAGGATGGCCAACATCCAAAACACAAACAACAACAAATGTTGGCGAGGATGTGGAGAAAAGGGAACCCTCCTACACTGCTGGTGGGACTGCAAATTAGTTCAACTATTGTGGAAAGCAGTATGGAGGTTCCTCAAAAAACTCAAAATAGAAATACCATTTGACCCAGGAATTCCACTCCTAGGAATTTACCCTAAGAATGCATCAGCCCAGTTTGAAAAAGACAGATGCACCCCTATGTTATCGCAGCACTATTTACAATAGCCAAGAAATGGAAGCAGCCTAAGTGTCCATCAGTAGATGAATGCATAAAGAAGAGGTGGTACATATACACAATGGAACATTATTCAGCCATAAGAAGAAAACAAATCCTACCATTTGCAACAACATGAATGGAGCTAGAGGGTATTATGCTCAGTGAAATAAGCTAAGCCGAAAAAGACAAGTACCAAATGATTTCACTCATCTGTGGAGTATAAGAACTGAGAAAAAAACTGAAGGAACAAAACAGCAGGAGACTCACAGAACCCAAGAACAGACTAATAGTTACCAAAGGGAAAGGGACTGGGGAGGATGGGTGGGAAGGGAGGGACAAGGGGGAAAAAGGACATTACGATTAGCAGATGTAATGTTAGGGGGGCACAGGGAGGGCTGTACAACCCAGAGAAGACAAGTAGTGACTCTATAGCATCTCACTATGCTGATGGACAGTGACTGGAATGGGGTTGGAGGGGGGGACCTGATGAAGTGGGTAGTGTAATTACCATAATATTACTCATTTAATTGTAGATTAATGATATGAAAATAAACTAAAAATTAAAAAAAAATCTCTTGGACATAAACATGAGCGACTTCTTCATGAACATATCTCCCCGGGCAAGGGAAACAAAAGCAAAAATGAACAAGTGGGACTATATAAGGCTGAAAAGCTTCTGTACAGCAAAGGACACCATCAGTAGAACAAAAAGACATCCTACAGTATGGGAGAATATATTTGTGAATGACGTTGGAATGGGGTTGGAGGGGGGGACCTGATGAAGGGCGTAGGTTAATAATCTTAATATTGCACATGTAATTGTAGATTAATGATCGAAAATAAATCATAAAAAAAAAGAATACTTAGGAGAAGCTAATAAAAGAATAAGTAATTTAAAAGAAAAGAATATATGGGATGTGAATAATTTCCAGGGATGTGTTGTTTTAATTCGTCTGATTTTTCTCATACTATTCAAGATCAAATGGACAACATTCACCATGTTATTGATAAGTTTTCACAAATGCCTGGATTGTTAAATTGGTTTTCTTTGTTTCATTGGATATGGCCTATAATTGTAGGTCTAATACTTTTATGCATTTGTATTCCTGTTCTCCTTGTGTGTGTACGGAAGGCAGTTGTTGGTCTTTTAAAGCCAATACAAGCATATGCTACTTTTTAAGAATTAACTTCAAGAAATAAGTGATTCCTTTTAAACAACTTTGTGAAATCATATACTGATTCCCCGCCTGCATTTGCTGCAAGAAAATAATCATGTATCTTGTGATTTTAACCAGAATTATAGCTGCTGGCTGTCCTCTCTTTCGTATTTTTTCTCCCTGTTTGGTCCCAGGAGACGGCTGGTTAGCCAGAGACAGGTAAGATTCCCCATGGGAGGAACAACCTAAGACAGGCACAGTCGCAAAGGACCTCAGGTGAGCAACGTGGGGGCCAACTGAGGTGAGGCATAGAACCTCAACCCTCCAGATGAGAGAGACATTGCCTGTGACAAGCTATGTCAAAGGCCAAGGCCAGCTAATCATTATTCTGGTACCTTCCACAAATACATGCATATGCATTTGCGTCAATTAAAACAAAAAAGGGGGAAATGTGAGATTCACTTATAATTTAAGTATAAAAATCATATGAATAATCGTAGTTGACTTGATTGATTATAGTAACTGAATTAGTTTCTCTGATATGACTGCCTTTGCATTGTTCACCTTGTGAAAACTTGTTCACTATGTTCCTTGCATTGTTCACCTTGTGGGAGCTTGTTCACTGTATTGGAACTTGTTCGATACGCTCCAAAAGATTGGAGACTGTTGAGAATTAAGCTTGGAGTTGATTAATGATAGTGTATTGAGTTCCCTATGTAGAATTCTATTGTTGTTGGCAACCATTTGATCAATAAATGTGAGAGGTGCTCTCTCAAAAAAAAAAAAAGATAGTACAATAAAGCAGGAAGGCAAGAAAAAGAAATAAAAGACACAGACTGAAAGGCAAGAAATAAAACTGTCATTCCAAAAAATAATTGAGAATACAGAACATCTTTAAAACCTACAGATGAAGCATTAGAATTAATAAGAGGATTTAGCAAGCTAGAAGGAAACAGAACAATATACAACAACCAACTATATTCCTATACACTAAGATTAAAGCTTGGAAATAAAATTTAGAATAATATTTAAAACAGCATCAAATAAATTAAATACCTTACAATAAACCTAACAAAACATGCACAAGATCCTACAGGTAGAAAATACAAAACTTGATTAAGTAATACCTAAATAAATGAAAAGATATACCACCCTCACAAATTAGAAGCCTCAACACTGAAAAGAAGTCAATTATCCCCAAATTGAAAAATTCAGTTCAGTGCAATCTCAGTCAAAATCCCAATGGTTCTTGTGAAACTTACAGATTTTAAATTTAATATGAAAATGGAAATGCAAATGGCCAAGACCAGCTAGGAATCTGTTGAAAAACAAAATGAGAAGACATGTTCCGTTAATTATGAAGATTTTTTGTAACACGAGAGCAATTAAGACAGTGTGATGATACAGGGCAAGACAAATAGAACAGGCAACCTGGACCCACAAATAGATGTGTATGTGTATGTGTGTGTATATATATATGTATGTATCATATCAGAAAGGAAAGGACTACATATTTTTGATACATAATTCTGGGACTGTGTCTGTTAGAAAAAAATGAAATATGACTCCCTACTTCATATGATACAAAAAGATAATCCTGAATGGATTAGAAAACCAAATTTTAAAGGCAGAAGTATAATGCTTTGGATGATAATACAGAATATATTATTGTTCTTGGACTGGGGAAGGATTTTTATTTTAATTTTGTTGTTGTTGCTTACCAAGACTGCTGATATCTTTCTTTTTTTTACTGAAGTATAATTGACATACAATCTTACACTGGTTTCAAGTACACCACACAGTGGTTCAACAGTTACCCACATTAAATCCTCACCCCCCAACTAGTGCAATTACTCTCAGTCAACATAGAAAGATGTTAAGGAATCAATGGCTATATTCTTTATTCTATACTACTATCCCCATGACCAACTTATGACTGAGAATTTTTGTGCCCCTTTATCCCTCTCACCTTCCCCAATCACTCACACCAACCCCTCCCCCATGGTAACTTCTCACTGTCTAAGAGTCTACTGCTATTTTGTTCATTTGTTTTGTTTTGTTTTGTTTTTAGATTCTGCAAATAAGTGAAATCATATGGTATTTGTCTTTCTTCACCTGACTTATGTCACTTAGCCTTGATACCCTCTAGGTCCACCTATGTTGTCACAAATGGCAGAATTTCTTTATTTTTTATGGCTGAATAATATTCCATTGTGTATATGTACCACACATTCTTTATCCATTCATCTATTGATGGATACTTTAGTTGCTTCCATATCTTAGCTATTGTAAATAATGCAGCATTAAACATAGGGGTTCATCTATTCAAATCAGGGATTTTGTTTTCTTCGGGTAAATTTCTAGAAGTGGAATTACTGGGTCATAATAGTATTTCTATTTTTAGTTTTTGAGGAACCTCCATACTGCTTTCCACAGTGGCTGCACAATTTACATTCCCACCAACAACGTAGGCAGGTTCCCTTTTCTCTACATTCTTGCCAACACTTGCTATTTCTTGTCTTTTGGATAGTGGCCATTCTGACTGGTGTAAGGTGATAATCCCATTGTGATTTTGAATTGTATTTCCCTGATGATTAGTGATGTGGAACATCTTTTCATATGCCTGTTGGCCACCTGTATTTCTTCTTTGGAGAGATGTCTGTTCAGGTCCTCCATCCATTTGTATTTAAAGGTACTCCGAGTTTAATAAGATTCTGCATACCACATTTATTTGCTACCGAAAACAGCACACAAAAAATTTTTATTACAATGCAAATTTTCAAAACCAGAAAATCTTGTTAATTTTCCCTGCCCTAATCATGCTCTAGCCAAACCACCTGTTGTTTTCTTTATAGTCCTTCTGCATTAGTCACTTTGATTCAAATTCTTGATGCTGGATTTCATCTTACTGGTTTCAGTCTTCTAAAACACAGGGGTAATACTAGAGGCTTATTAGTGCTGCTTTGAGTCAAATTAAAAAATGAACTAACGTTCTGAGGTCATTCAAATGCAAATTACACAGATTACTTATAAATTACTGGTGTCAAGATAGAAAAGAAATATGCAAGAAAAGGAAATCACAGAACTTACATCTAAATACTGGTATACAGTCTGTCCTAGCAGAATAGCATAGCCAAGCTGCTGCATAATGATCCTAAAATTACTACCAAGGTAAAAACAGTGTAAGAATAAGGTTTACAACTAAATCGACTCCGTGTTGTTGTAATTATTCTCTATGCTGTAATTGCTATACTAGTATCCTCAGGAAGATCTTTATGGTACAGGCAATAATGACAGCTACATCTAAATCTTTCCACCCTCAATTCAACTTCAACTTCCTTCTGTTGTCCTTCTCTTCAAAGCTGTAGAAGCTAGTTGAGGTAGCAGCATTCAATAATTTGGATCATCCTTTCCTTCCTTTCTTTTTGAGCAGTTAACAATATCCTTACTCCACACCTCCTCAAGTACAGTATGCCTTCACCAAACCTCTGGAGGTTTTCTTGGTCCTGCTGTTGGGGTGTCTATTCCGGTAGAAGGGAAGAGAATTTAGTACTAGGGTTGGGAGTCAAATTACTAAGGTTCTTTTTCAATACGTCTAGGAAAGGTTGAGAGGCAGCTGAAGATCCCCGGGAATTTGCTTCAACTGGACATCTCTGGAGTCCACAGACAGTCTAGACACAGCTTGAAGCTCCTCCTAGATCTCTGAGTTGCAGTGGAAGGTAATGCTCAAGTCTCAAAATTCCCTCCATGCATTTTTTAATCAGGTTATTTGCTTTTAGGTGTTGAGACATATGAGTTCCTTATATATTTTGGATGTTAACCCTTTATCAGATAAATCACTTATGAATATGTTCTCCCATACTGTAAGTTGCCTTTTTGTTCTGCTGATGGTGTCCTTTGTTGTTCAGAAGCTTTTTACTTTGATGTAGTCTCACTTGTTCATTTTTCATTTTGTTTCCCTTGCCCAGGGAGACGTGACCAGAAAAAAATTGTTCACACTTATGTTCAAGAGATTTTTGCCTATGTTTTCTTCTAGAGTTTTATGGTTTCATGTATTACATTTAAGTCTTTAATCCACTTCGAGTTTACTTTTGTGTATGGAGCTAGACAATAATCCAGTTTCACTGTCTTGCATGTAGCTGTGCAGTTTTCTCAACTCCAGTTATTGAAGAGACTGCCTTTTTAGGGAAGGATTCTTTAAACATGATAAAAGAAAGAAGCACTAATAATGAAGCAAAAGACTATTCACATTGATTATTAAAACTAAGAACTTCTGTTCATCAAAATACACCATAAAGAGAATAAAAAGGTAAATCAGAATGAAGAAAAGTCATTTTAACACATAAACAAAAAAAGGACTAATATCACAGATTGATATTTAGCTCAGCCACACCAAAATGACAGTGGGCAATTTAAAGCATAAACTTTGGACAAAGAGAATGAGGGATGAGACAAAACAACAAAAATTTGTGGGGGTATTTTGCACGCAAATAGAGTAGTAGTAATATTTATAAGACGTGAGAAAGCAAAGCCAGTGATAGGGAACCCTTAGAGGCAATTTGATTTACATCACTCACCTACCACACCCTTTCCCTCAACCTCTTTCCTGGTCCCTCCTCCCTGCCCCTACAAACAAAGGGTCTGATACCAGGTGATATCATGGACCTCTAAAGGTGAGAGTAGAGGTGAGGTCAAAAACAGCACAACTGCTATAAGTCTATTTAAGAAAATGTTAGACTTCCGGGAAGATGGCGGTGTGAGCAGGGCGGCAGAAATCTCCTCCCAACACTATATTTACCTACGAAAACACAGAAAATACATCTATTCCTAAAAGAGAGACGAGAATACACAGGAAAGCACACAGCGTGCAGCTACATCCGAGAGGACTCGGCACCCCAAGAGGCGGGTAAGATACGGAGCCGCGACCCGGCGGGACCCGAGCACTCCCCCACCCCAGCGCACCGGCGGGGGGAGAGGATCCAGAGCCGGGAGGGAGTGGAGGTGCACCCCGCGAAGTAGCCAGCCCCGGTGATCTGTGCGGGGAGCGCTGACCCACATTGCGCAGTGCAGAGGAGATTGGAGAGACAGAGGGGCAGGATCTGAGCGGGGAACGTGCCAGGGTGCTTGCAGCTGGCTCACGGGAAGGGGAAAAAAAAAAAGCGCGCGCTTTCTTCAGCGGTCTTAAAGAGACAGGAGCCCAGCGGAGGAGCCAGATCGCCCCAGCACACTCAGCCCAGCAGGCTGGGAGTCCTGGGGAGTTTCAGACGCCTTAGCTGGCGACTGAGGAAGCACAGCCATACTTACACTGCTCACTAAGATCAACAGCCTCCTATTCGTTCCCACCCCTGCCAGAGCGATAAAGGGCCCTGCGGAGCGGCACAGTCACAGCTGTGGAATAGTGGGGCAATAGCGCCACCTAGAGCATTCCCACAGAATCTACGTCCGGTGGCCATTTTTTCTGTTTTGTTTTGTTTTGCTTTGTTTTTTGTTTTGTTTTTGTTTTTTCTTTTCTTTCTTTTTATCTTTCTTTCTTTCCTTTTTTTTCTTTTTTTTATCTTTTTTTTTCTTCTCTTTTTAAAGTCTTAAAGAGCCCAGCTGACATACGTGGCAACTATCAGTGACCAATTATATAGCCATGAAAAGACAGAGGAATATGGTTCAGACCAAAATCAACCAGACAACCCCAGAGAGGGAGTCTGAAGGGATGGAAATGCACAGCCTTCCTGAAAAAGAATTCAGAATAAAAGTCATAACCATGCTGATGGACCTACAGAGAAATGTGCAAGAGCTGAGGGAGGAAGTGAGGGAACTGAGGAAAGACAATACAGAAATCAGACAAGCGATCGACGGGCTTAACAGCAGAATGGATGAGATGCAAGAGACTGTTAATGGAATAGAAAACAGAGAACAGGAGTACAGAGCAGCTGAGGCAGAGAGAGATAAAAGGATTTCTAGGAATGAAAGAATATTAATAGAACTGTGTGACCAATCCAAACGGAACAATATTCGCATTATAGGAGTACCAGAGGAAGAAGAGAGAGAAAAAGGGAAAGAAAGTGTCTTTGAAGAAATAATTGCTGAAAACTTTCCCTCGCTGGGGAAGGAAGTAGTCTCGCAGTCCACCGAAGCTCATAGATCTCCCAACACAAGGGACCCAAGGAAGACAACACCAAGACACATAATAATTAAGATGGCAAAGATCAAAGATAAAGACAGGGTATTAAAGGCAGCTAGAGAGAGAAAAAAGATCACCTACAAAGGAAAACCCATCAGACTATCATCAGACTTCTCAACAGAAACCTTACAGGCCAGAAGAGAATGGCATGATATATTTAACGTTATGAAACAGAAGGGCCTGGAACCAAGAATATTGTATCCAGCACGATTATCATTTAAATATGATGGAGGGATTAAACAATTTCCAGACAAACGAAAGTTGAGAGAGTTTGCCTCTCATAAACCACCACTACAGGATATCTTAAATGGACTGCTCTAGATGGAAGCACACCTAAGGCTAAAAAGATGTCACCAGAGAAAAAAAAATCATAGCAAAGAAAGCAGACAATCCAAATACTAACTAAAGGCAAAGAATAAAACACCTATTATAGAAAAAATGGAGGAGGAGGAATAAGAAGGGAGAGAAATAAAGAAACATCAGACTGTGTTTACAATAACATAACAAGAAAGTAAAGTTAGATTGTTAGATAGTAAAGAAGCAACCCTTGAACCCTTGGTAACCATGAATCTAAAGCCAGCAATGGCAATAAGTACATACCTATCAATAATCACCCTAAATGTAAATGGACTGAATGCACCAATCAAAAGACACAGAGTAACAGAATGGATAAAAAAGTAAGACCCATCTATATGCTACCTACAAGAAACTCACCTCAAATCCAAAGATATACACAGACTAAAAGTGAAGGGATGGAAAAAGATATTTCATGCAAACAACAAAGAGAAAAAAGCAGGTGTTGCAGCACTTGTATCAGACAAAATAGACTTCAAAACGAAGAAAGTAGCAAAAGATAAAGAAGGACATTACATAATGATAAAGGGGTCAGTCAAACAAGAAGATATAACCATTATAAATATATATGCACCCAACACAGGAGCGCCAGCATATGTGAGACAAATACTAACAGAATTAAAGGAGGAAATAGACAGCAATGCATTCATCTTAGGAGACTTCAACACACCACTCACTCAGAGGACAGATCAACCAGACAGAAAATAATAAAGACACAGAGGCACTGAACAACACACTAGAACAGATGGACCTAACAGACATCTACAGAACTCTACACCCAAAAGCAACAGGATACACATTCTTCTCAAGTGCACATGGAACATTTTCCAGAATAGACCACATACTAGGCCACAAAAAGAACCTCAGTAATTTCAAAAATATTGAAATCCTACCAACCAACTTCTCAGATCACCAAGGTATAAAACTAGAAATAAATTTTAGAAAGAAATCAAAAAGGCTCACAAATACATGGAGACTTAACAACACTCTCCTAATTAATCAATGGGTTAACGACCAAATCAAAACAGAAATCAAAGAATATATGGAGACTAATGACAACAACAACACAAAGCCACAACTTCTGTGGGACGCAGCAAAGGCAGTTCTAAGAGGAAAGTATATTGCAATCCAGGCCTATTTAAAGAAGGAAGAACATTCCCAAATGAATAGTCTAAAGACACAATTACTGAAATTGGAAAAGAAGAACAAATGAGGCCCAAAGTCACCAGAAGGAGGGACATAATAAAGATCAGAGAAGAAATAAATAAAATTGAGAAGAATAAACAATAGAAAAAAATCAATGAAACCAAGAGCTGGTTCTTTGAAAAAATAAACAAAATAGATAAACCCCTAGCCAGACTCATTAAGAGAAAAAGAGAATCTACACACATAAACAGAATCAGAAATGAGAAAGGAAAAATAACGACGGACTCCACAGAAATACAAAGAATTATAAGAGAATATTATGAGAATCTATATGCTAACAAGCTGGAAAACATAGAAGAAATGGACTTCTTAGAAAAATACAACGTTCCAAGACTGACCAAGCAAGAAAAAGAAAAACTAAACAGACCAATCACCAGCGACGAAATCGAATTGTAATCAAAAAACTACCCAAGAACAAAACCCGCGGGCCTGATGGATTCACCTCTGAATTCTACCAGACATATAGAGAAGAAATAACACCCATTCTCCTTAAAGTTTTCCAAAAAATAGAAGAGGAGGGAATACTTCCAAACTCATTCTATGAAGCCAGCATCACTCTAATACCAAAACCTGGCAAAGACCTCACCAAAAAAGAAAATTACAGCACCAATATCCCTGATGAACGTAGATGCAAAAATACTCAACAAAATATTAGCAAACCGAATTCAAAAATACATCAAGAGGATCATACACCATGATCAAGTGGGATTCATCCCAGGGATGCAAGGATGGTACAACATTCGAAAATCCATCAACATCATCCACCACATCAACAAAAGAAGAACAAAAACCACATGATCATCTCCATAGATGCTGAAAAAGCATTTGACAAAATTCAGCATCCATTCCTGATTAAAACTCTCAACAAAATGGGTATAGACGGCAAGTACCTCAACATCATAAAGGCTATATATGACAAACCCACAGCTAACATCATACTTAATGGCGAGACGCTGAAAGCTTTTCATCTAAGATCGGGAACAAGACAGGGATGCCCACTCTCTCCACTGTTATTCAACATAGTACTGGAGGTCCTAGCCACAGCAATCAGACAAAACAAAGACATACAAGGCATCCAGATTGGTAAAGAAGAAGTCAAATTGTCACTATTTGCAGATGACATGATACTGTACATAAAAAACCCTAAAGATTCCATTCCAAAACTACTAGAACTAATATCTGAATTCAGCAAAGTTGCAGGATACAAAATTAACACACAGAAATCTGTTGCTTTCCTATACACTAATGATGAACTAACAGAAGAGAAATCAGAAAAACAATTCCATTCACAATTGCATCAAAAAGAATAAAATACCTAGGAATAAACCTAACGAAGGAAGTGAAAGACCTGTACTCTGAAAACTACAAGACACTCCTAAGAGAAATTAAAGAGGACACTAACAAATGGAAATGCATCCCATGCTCTTGGCTAGGAAGAATAAATATTGTCAAAATGGCTATACTACCTAAAGCAATCTACAGATTCAATGCAATCCCTATCAAACTACGAACAGCTTTCTTTAATGAAGTGGAACAAATAATTCAAAAATTCATATGGAACCACAAAAGACCCCGAATAGCCAAATCAATCCTGAGAAGGAGGAATAAAACAGGGGGAATTACACTCCCTGACTTCAAGCTCTACTACAGAGCCACAGTAATCAAGACAATTTGGTATTGGCACAAAAACAGACCCACAGACCAGTGGAACAGAATAGAAAATCCAAACATTAACCCAAACATATACAGTCAATTAATATTTGATAAAGTGCCTTGGATATACAATGGGGAGATGACAGCCTCTTCAGCAGCTGGTGTTGGAAAAACTGGACAGCTACATGTAAGAGAATGAAACTGGACTACTGTCTAGCCCCATACACAAAGGTAAACTCAAGGTGGATCGAAGACTTGAATGTAAGTCATGAAACCATAAAACTCTTAGAAAAAAACATAGGCAAAAATCTCTTGGACATAAACATGAGCAACTTCTTCATGAACATATCTCCCCGGGCAAGGGAAACAAAAGCAAAAATGAACAAGTGGGACTATATCAAGCTGAAAAGCTTCTGTACAGCAAAGGACACCATCAGTAGAACAAAAAGACATCCTACAGTATGGGAGAATATATTCATAAAAAACGTATCTGATAAAGGGTTGACATCCAAAATATATAAAGAACTCATGCACCTTAACAAACAGAAAGCAAATAATCCAATTAAGAAATGGGCAGAGGACATGAATAGACACTTCTCCAAAGAAGAAATTCAGATGGCCAACAGGCACATGAAAAGATGCTCCACATCGCTAATCATCAGAGAAATGCAGATTAAAACCACAATGAGATATCACCTCACACCAGTGAGGATGGCCAACATCCAAAACACAAACAACAACAAATGTTGGCGAGGATGTGGAGAAAAGGGAACCCTCCTACACTGCTGGTGGGACTGCAAATTAGTTCAACCATTGTGGAAAGCAGTATGGAGGTTCCTCAAAAACTCAAAATAGAAATACCATTTGACCCAGGTATTCCACTCCTAGGAATTTACCCTAAGAATGCAGCAGCCCAATTTGAAAAGGACAGATGCACCCCTATGTTTATTGCAGCACTATTTACAATAGCCAAGAAATGGAAGCAACCTAAGTGTCCATCAGTAGATGAATGGATAAAGAAGATGTGGTACATATACACAATGGAATATTATTCAGCCATAAGAAGAAAACAAATCCTACCATTTGCAACAACATGGATGGAGCTAGAGGGTATTATGCTCAGTGAAATAAGCCAAGCCGAAAAAGACAGGTATCAAATGATTTCACTCATATGTGGAGTAAAAGAACAAAGAAAAAATACTGAAGGAACAAAACAGCAGCAGACTCACAGAACCCAAGAACGGACTAATAGTTACCAAAGGGAAAGGGACTGGGGAAAGTGGGCGGGAAGGGAGGGATAAGAGGGAAAAAGGGGCATTACAATTAGCAGATGCAATGTTGGGGGGCCACGGGGAGGGCAGTACAACTCAGAGAAGACAAGTAGTGATTCTATAGCATCTCACTACGCTGATGGACAGTGACTGTAATGGGGTTGGTGGGGGGGACCTAATGAAGGGGTAGTTTAATAATCGTAATATTGCACATGTAATTGTAAATTAATGATAATAAAATAAATTATATTAAAAAAAAAAGAAAATGTTAGACTCTTTCTGGTTAGCCAGATGACTATCCTTCCATCATCTGGACAGATTAAAGTTGGGTGGAAGATAAGAGTCTCTAAAATAGGGAATAACAGGTACAGATGAAGGAGATGGGGAATGTCTATTATACTGACAAGTTTATATACCAAGTGTTGAAACATCTCTGCCCCACCAGCCTTCCTCTATAGGGCTCCTATGGATGCTGACAGCCAGACAGCACTCAAAGCAGGAGACTAGAAGTGTGTTTTCAACGGAATTTGGGCCAAGAAAAAGGACATGAGTAATATAACACGAGGAGTGACCTCAGAAATACTCTAGTCAGATTAACTCTAAAATGAAGATGATAGTCAGTGAGCCCTACCCATACATTTAGAGCTTCCAATTAACTTTTCCTGGTGCTCCATTCTTAAATATAGAACAGAAAACTGAAGACCCAACAGACTTTCACAGGAAAGCATCTAATTTCAAAGAACAGACAAAAACAAACAGAAAAAGTAAAA
Source organism: Smutsia gigantea (assembly GCA_032199065.1). Lineage (NCBI taxonomy): Eukaryota > Metazoa > Chordata > Mammalia > Pholidota > Manidae > Smutsia > Smutsia gigantea. The sequence goes on along the minus strand of JAVSCE010001328.1, from coordinate 103,591 downwards.
AAGCAACTTAGAAGCAAAGATTAAGCAGAGGGAACTCTTTCAAAAGAAACATCATTAATATTCTTTTTAAAAGATAAGAGTACATATGAAAAAAAATGAAGATCCTACCATAAAAGGGAGATTCACAGAAATAAACAATTCTTTTAAAAATTAAGATAGTAGAAATGAAAAATTCAATAGAAGGGCTGAAAGACAAAATGGCAGAAATATTACAAGAAGAGCAAAAAGCCAAAGAAATACAGAATTGAAGAAAAAAGAATTAGACAATTAGAGGATTAATTCAGAAGGTCCAATAACTATACCCTAGAAGCCCAGAAAAAGTAGAGAGAAGAACTGGAGGAGAATACACCATCAAAATTTTTCAAAATCAATTTTCCCAGAACTAAAAATACGAGTTTGCAAGAGAGCTCAGCATCAAGACGTACCATGGTGATATAGCACCCTGGAGAAAATGCAAAGATCCTATATGCTTCCAGAAAGGAAAAATATTTTTTTCCATAAAAAGGAACAAGACTTAGAGTTTTCAATATACATAACAAAAGCTAGAATAAAGAAGCCAAGCCTTCAAAATGAAGGGAAATTATTATCAAATTGGAATTTTACCAGCTATGCCAAGTGTAAAGGCAAAAGATATTTTCAGACATGCAGTGTCCAAAGCAATTTACCTTCCCTGCATCTTTTCACAGGAAACTACTTATGGATTTCTCCACAAAAGAGGAAGGTATGGGAACGAGGAAACAGAGGACCCTACACAAAACAGAGAGAGAGTAAAGAACTCCCAGGATGGTGACAGGTGATCCCAAGACAACATATGTACAGCATACCTAGAGAGCAACCAGTCCAGACTGCAGTGTTTTAGTAAGCCTGGTGGTAAATTCCTCACAGGAAGAAATTAACAGATTACCAACTGTTTTAAAATCACAAACAAGAGTTTTATATAACTGAAAAACATCTGGGGTTGAATTAGCAATGAGAGTATCAAAAAGGAAGCAATGAGGAAAAACAAGACAATGGGAGCAAGGGGATGTCTTATAGAAAAGAAAAAATAATCACAGCATACTGCGATTGTTCAGCTGTGCATAGCATTTATGCAGTCCTAAAAATGTAACTCTAAATACTGATATAATCAGGATTATGCTATAACTATATGTAGAGGATGGATAATATGTGAAGGGTGAGTGGCTAGGGAAAAAGATGAAATAAAGTTAAATCCTCATCTCCCATTATGGGAAGTGATCAGGTAATGCCTAAAACTGGAAAATCAATAAGTAATAATGATAACCATATTACTAAGAGATGTGAAAGTAAACATTTAGAATCAGCCAGAATAGTTTGATGGAGTTGCTCTGAAGAGGAGAAAATGGAAGGGGACATAACAGTTTTCTAATAAACCTTGTAAAAAAAATTACTTCTTTATATTATATGCACACATAAATTGATAAAAGTAAATATTAAATTTTAAAATTTAGAATTCAAAGTTACATAAGCATCATGGTTAAAACAATACCATACTTGAGATTGGATTAAATATGGTGGCGTGAGAGGTGAGACACAGGCTTCCTCCTAAAGCCGCATATAATATGAAAATATAATTAATACAACTAATCCTGAAAGAGCAACAGCAAAGATGACTGCGCCAGACTGCATACAACTAGAAAAAAGAGCAGACCTCACAGAACAGGGTAATGTACCAAAGCTGTGGCCTGGTGGGACCCAAGCCCTTCCCCCACCCCTGTTCACTGGCGGGAGAAAGAGAAACAGAGCAGGGAGAGAGTGGAGGCCTGGGACTGCTGAATACCTAACTCTGGAGATCTGATCTGGGAGCACAAACCTACATTTCATGGTGCTTCCATGATACTCTCATAATTACAGGGTGAGAAAGCTAGGACAGACAGAATTCCTGGAGACACTGGGATTCCAGTGGCCTGTGGAAAGCAGGGATCCATATCTGGCTGCTCTGGGACAAAAGAAAGGTGGGCAGTCTGAGAGATTTCCTAACAAGGAAGCCCTTAGCAAGAGAGCTGCTAAAGGGGCAAGGATTGCACAGAGCTTACTGCTCAGGAGACAGGCCGGGTAGCAAACTTGTCTGGGTGCACTCTGCCCAGCAGGTTGGGAGCTTTGCCATATAGACTCTCATATTTAAGGAGGAAAAAGAAATCTTCCTCCTTAGATGATCTTCAGGTGCTCCAGCTCCCTGGCTGGCTACACAGCTCCAAGGACCCCCTCCGCGATACGCAGCCTACTGCGTCTTTCTCTCAGCCAGCCCCATCTGGCTCACAAACCAGCAAATCCTACTCTGGCATTACACGAGCCAGAGGGAAGATCTGTCTACAGCAACTACAAACGCAAAGCATAGAGGCTTATACATGTGTGCTCAGACCACTGGTTCTCGCAGTGAAGACAAGCATAGCAGCCAGGTAGCAGGAAACAGCTCTTTCCTCCCCCTAGGCACCAATACCACTCCCCTGCCACCCCCAACACTGCTTGAGGGGCTGAGCAGCTCCAGGGAGTAGAACTTCTGGGCACTAGAGGGCGCCATATACAAATACGAAATGCCAAAGGAACCTGGTTCAGAGTAAAATTATTAATACCACTCCTGAGAAAGATTTAAATGACATCAACCTCATGAATATGCCTGAAAGGGAGTTCAAAATAAAAATCCTTAACATGCTCATGAAGGTATGGAAAGATGTTCAAAAACTCAGGAATGAATTCTGCTCAGAGATCACATCGTTGAAAAGCACAAAGGAGGGTATTAAAAGCAGACTGGATATGGTGGAGGAGACAATAAATGAAATAGAAACTAGAGAAGAGGAATACAAAGGAGCTGAGGCACAGACAGAAAAAAGGATCTCTAAGAATGAAAGAATATTGAGAGAACTGTGTGACCAATTCAAATGGAACAATATTCGCATTATAGAGGTACCAGAACAAGAACAGAGAGAAAAAGGGATAGAAAGTGTCTTTGAGGAGGTAATTGCTGAAAACTTGCCCAATCTGGGGAAGGAGATAGTCTCTCAGGCCATGGAGATGCACAAATCGCCCAACAAAAGGGACCAAAGTAAGACAACACCAAGACATATAGTAATTAAAATGGCAAAGATCAAGGATAAGGACAGACTACTAAAAGCAGCCAGAGAGAGAAATAAGATCACATACAAAGGAAAGCCCATCAGGCTATCATCAGACTTCACAACAGAAACCTTACAGGCCAGAAGGGAGTGGCAGGATGTATTTAATGCAATGAAGCAGAAGGGCCTTGAACCAAGAATACTTAACCTGGCAAGATTATTATTTAAATTGAAGGAGGGATTAAACAATTTCCAGATAAGCAAAAGCTGAGAGAATTTACCTCCCACAAACCATCTCTACAGTGTATTTTGGAGGGACTGCTATAGATGAAAGTTTTCCTAAGGCTTAATAGCTGTCACCAGAGGTAATAAAACTACAGTAAAGAAAGTAGAACAGCTAATTACTAAGCAAATGCAAAAATTAAAACAACTATCTCCAAAGTCCATTAAGGGATAGACAAAGAGTACAGAAAATGATACCTAATATATAAAGAAAGGAGGAGGAAGAAAAAAATAAAAGAACCTTTAGATTGTGTTGGTAATAGCATATTAAGTGACTTAAGTTAGACTCTTAGATAGTAAGGAAGTTAACCTTGAACCTTTGGTAACCACAAATCTAAAGCCTGCAACGGCAATAAGTACATACCTATCAATAATCATCCTAAATGTAAATGGACTGAATGCACAAATCAAAAGAGTCACTGAATGGATAAAAAAAGAAGATCCATCTATATGCTGCCTACAAGAGACTCACTTTAAACCCAAAGACATACACAGACTAAAAGTGAAGGGATGGAAAATGATATTTCATGCAACTAATAGGGAGAAAAAAGCAGGAGTTGCAGTACTTGTACAAGACAAAATAGGCTTCAAAACAAAGAAAGTCACAAGAGACAAAGAAGGACATTACAAAATGATAAAATGGTCAATCCAACAAGAAGATATAACCATTATAAATACCCATGCACCCAACACAAGAGCACCTACATATGTTAAACAAATACTAACAGAATTAAAAGGAGAAATAGAATGCAATGCATTCCTTCTAGGACACTTGAACACTCCACTCACTCTGAAGGACAGATAAACCAGTCAGAAAATAAGAAAGGAGACAGAGGCACTGAACAACACAATAGAACAATTGGACCTAACAGACATCTAGAGAACTCTACACCCAAAAGCAGCAGAATACACATTTTTCTCAAGTGCACATGGAACATTTTCAAGAATAGATCATATACTAGGCCACAAAAAGAGCCTCGGCAAATTCAGAAAGATTGAAATTGTACCAACCAGTTTCTCAGAACACAAAGGTCTGAAAGTAGAAATAAATTACGCAAACAAAATGTAAAACCCCACAAACACATGGCGGTTTCACAACATGCTCCTAAATAACCAATGGATCAATCACAAAATAAAAGAGATCAAGCAATATGTGGACATTAATGACAACAATAATTCAACACCGCAAAATCTGTGGGATGCAGTGAAGGCCGTGCTAAAAGGAGAGTATATTGCAATACAGTCCTACCTCAAGAAAGAAGAACAATCCCATATAGCAGTCTAAACTCACAATTAACTAAACTAGAAAAAGAATAACAATTGAGCCCAAAGTCAGTAGAAGGACGGGCATAATAACGATTAGAGCAGAAATAAATAAAATCAAGAAGAATAAAACAACACAAAGAATCAGTGAAAGCAGGAGCGGGTTCTTTGAGAAAATTAACCAAATAGATAAACCCCTAGCCAGACTTATCAAGAAAAAAAGAGAGTCTATTCACATAAACAGAATCAAAAATGAGAAAGGAAAAATCACTACAAACACCACAGAAATGCAAAGAATTATTACAGAATACTATGAAAAATTATATTCTAACAAACTGCATAACCTAGAAGAAATGGATAACTTCCTACAAAAGCACAACCTTCCAAGACTGACCCAGAAAGAAACAGAAAATCTGAACAGACTAATTATCAGCAAAGAAATTGAACTGGTAATCAAAAACCTACCTAAGAACAAAATCCCTGGAACAGATGGATTCACTGCTGAATTTTATCAAACATTTAGTGAAGAGCTAATACCCACCCTCCTTAAAGTTTTTCAAAGAGTAGAAGAGTGAATACTTCCAAACTCATTCTATGAGGCCAGCATCACTCTAATACCAAAACCAGGCAAAGAAACCACAAAAAATGAAAATTACAGACCAATATCTCTGATGAATATAGATTCAAAAATACTCAACAAAATATTAGCAAACCGAATTCAAAAATACATCAAAAAGATCATCCATCATGATCAAGTGGTATTCATCCCAGGGATGCAAGGATACTACAAAATTCGAAAATCCATCAACATCATCCACCACATCAACAAAAAGAAGGACAAAAACACGTGATCATCTCCACAGATGCTGAAAAAGCATTTAAAAAAATTCAATATTCATTCATGATAAAAAATCTCAACAAAATGGGTATAAAGGGCAAGTACCTCAACATAATAGAGGCCATATATGACAAACCCACAGACAACATTATACTTACCAGCAAGAAGCTGAAAGCTTTTCCTTTAAGATAGGGAGCAAGACAAGGATGCCCACTCTCACCACTTTTATTCAACATACTTCTAGACGTCCTAGCCACAGCAATCAGACAACACAAAGAAATAAAAGGCATCCAGATTGGCAAGGAAGAAGTCAAACTGTCCCGGTTTGCACATGACATGATATTGTACATAAAAAACCCTAAAGAATCCACTCCAACACTACTAGATCTAATATCTGAATTCAGCAAGTTGCGGGATACAAAATTAATACACAGAAATCTGTTGCATTCCTATACACTAATGGTGAACTAGCAGAAAGAGAAATCAGGAAAACAATTCCATTCACAATTGCATCAAAAAGAATAAAATACCTAGGAATAAACCTAACCAAGGAAGTGAAAGACCTATACCTTGAAAACTACAAGACACTCTTAAGAGAAATTAAATAGGACACTAATAAATGGAAATTCATCCCATGCTCTTGGCTAGGAAGAAATTAAATAGGACACTAATAAATGGAAATTCATCCCATGCTTTAGGCAGGATGGCCATCAAAATGGCCATCCTGCCTAAAGCAATCTACAGATTCAATGCAATTCCTATCAAAATACCAACAGCATTCTTCAACGAACTAGGGAAAATCGTTCTAAAATTCATATGGAACCACAAAAGACCCCAAATAGCCAAAGCTACACTGAGAAGGAAGAATAAAGCAGGAGGAATTATGCTCCCTGACTTCAAGCTCTACTACAAAGCCACAGTAATCAAGACAATTTGGTGCAGGCACAAGAAGAGACGCATAGACCAGTGGAACAGAATAGAGAGGCCAGATATAAACCCAAGCACATATGGTCAATTAATATATGATAAAGGAGCCATGGATATACAATCGGGAAATGACAGCCTCTTCAACAGCTAGTGTTGGCAAACTGGACAGCTACATGTAAGAGAATGAAACTGGATTACTGTCTAACCCCATACACAAAAGTAATCTCAAAATGGATCAAAGACCTGAATGTAAGTTATGAAACCATAAAACTCTTAGAAAAAAATATAGGCAAAAATCTCTTGGATATAACATGAGCAACTTCTTCATGAACATGTCTCCTCATGCAAGAGAAACAAAAGCAAAAATGAACGAATGGGACTATATCAAACTAAAAAGTTTCTGTACAGCAAAGGACACCATCAGTAGAACAAAAAGACATCCTACAGTATGGGAGAATATACTCATAAATGACATATCTGATAAGGGGTTGACATCCAAAATATACAAAGAGCTCAAGCACCTCAACAAACAAAAAGCAAATAAGCCAATATAAATGGGCAGAGAAGCTGAACAGACACTTCTCCAAAGAAGAAATTCAGATGGCCAACAGGCACATGAAGAGATGCTCCACATCACCAATTATCAGAGAAATGCAAATTAAAACCATAATGAGATATCACCTCACACCAGTGAGGATGGCCAACATCCAAAACACAAACAACAACAAATGTTGGTGAGGATGTGGAGAAAGGGGAACCCTCCTACACTGCTGGTGGGAATGTAAATTAGTTCAACCATTGTAGAAAGCAGTATGAAGGTTCCTCAAAAAACTCAAAATAGAAATACCATTTGACCCAGGAATTCCACTCCTAGGAATTTACCCTAAGAATGCAGTAGCCCAGTTTGAAAAAGACATATGTACCCCTATGTTTATCGCAGCACTATTTACAATAGTGAAGAAATGGAAGCAACCTAAGTGTCCATCAGTAGATGAATGGATAAAGAAGATGTGGTACATATACACAATGGAATATTATTCAGCCATAGGAAGAAAACAAACCCTACCATTTGCAACAACATGGATTGAGCTAGAGAGTATTATGCTCAGTGAAGTAAGCCAGGCGGAGAAAGACATATATCAAATGATTTCACTCATCTGTGGAGAACAAAGGAAAAACTGAAGGAACAAAACAGCAGCAGACACACAGAACCCAAGAATGGACTAACAGTTACCAAAGGTTAAGAGACTGGGGAGGATGGGTGGGAAGGGAGTCACAAGGGGGAAAAAGGGGCATTATGATTAGCAGACATAATGTAGGGCGTGCACAGGGAGTGCTGTACCACTCAGAAAAGACAAGTAGTGATTCTATAGCATCTCACTACGCTGATGGACAGTGACTGTGATGGGGTATGTGGCAGGGACTTGATGATGTGGGGAGTCTAGTAACCATAATGTTGCACATGTAATTGTAGATTAATGATACCAAAATAAAAAAAAAGAACCATGTGGGTTCAGTTATTTTCCAGAGAGCTTAAGCCTCTAAGCAACACAAAACACAGCATTTTTATGGCAACTTTCCGCCATTCCATCTAAGGGCAGTTACCAAAGGGAAAGGGACTGGGTAGGACGGGTGGGAAGGGAGAGACAAGAGAGGAAAAGGGGCATTAAGATTAGCACACTTAATGTATCAGCAGGGGACATGGGAAGGACAGTATTTATAGAGAAGACAAGTAATGATTCTATAGCATCTTACTATGCTGATGGACAGTGACTGTAGTGGGATATGTCATGGGGACTTGATAATAGGGGGTCTAGTAACCATAATGTTGTTCAAGTGACTGTACCTTAATGATACCAAAATTTAAAAATATATAAAAATAAATAAATAAATAAATAAATAAAACCCTAAAGAATCCACTCCGAAACTACTAGATCTAATACGTGAATTCAGCAAAGTTGCGGGATACAAAATTAATATGCAGAAATCTGTGGCATTCCTATACACTAACAATGAACTAGCAGAGAGAAATCAGGAAAACAATTCCATTCACAATCACATCAAAAGAATAAAATACCTAGGAATAAACCTAACCAGGAGGCCGATACTCTGAAAACTACAAGACACTCAAGAGAGAAATTAAAGATGCCAATAAACGGAAACACATCCCATGCTCATGGATAGGAAGAATTAATATTGTCAAAATAGCC
>JAVSCE010001328.1:0-90000 GCA_032199065.1 Smutsia gigantea | reverse complement strand
ACTGTCTCATTACCAAAACAGTAGCAATAGCAAATTGGAGTAGATGGTGTCTAGCACTACTTCTAGTAGTAAAATTCTGATTTCATTAACCTACTACCATTTGAGGAACTCAAGAAATAGTTTACTGAGGAGGAGTTTGAGATAGACCCTGAACAAGGGGAAATCAAATTTGGCTAAAGGGTAGTTTTTACAGACACTAATTGATTTGGAAAGTAGGAGGTCACTGATGAGCACTTCTCACAAAATGAGATGTGAAGAGATATAAGATAATAATTTAAGGTCATAAGAAATCAAGGAAAGGTAGGGGACAGGATAGAAATTTGAACATTTTACATTTCATGGAAAGAAGTCAATAAAAACAAGTGACTAAATATGAAAAGACTGGAAATAATTGAAGAAGTCTGGGGGTTGAGTAGAGGGCTACTATATAAATGAATGATTAACCTCGAGGGGGTGAGGGTAGAAGACAACACTCCTTTCTTTCTTACAAAACAGAGTGAAGAACAAAGTGAAAAGGCCACGATAACAGACTGTTGAGGTTGCAGAAGGGAATGTCACATTCTAAAATCAAGTGTAAACCTTATCTTGTTAAATAAATTTCAAAATACTAAGGAAATCTTAAAGCCTGAAAATATTAATGTAAATAAATAAAGAAAAGGAAAAAACCTCATTTATTCAACAAACATTTGTTGAGATCTTTACATTCAAAATGTAAATGATTAAGAAAACAAAATACCAAGACCTTGTCCTCAGGGAACTCTCGTAGAGAGATACAGATATATTAAAATAATTGTAAAACAATGTGGTCCTGTGCAATGGTGGAATTCCCTAGAAAGTGTTACAGTTGCAGGGAAAAGGGGCTTCTAATCCAGCAAGGAAAAATCAAGGAAGGCTTAAAAAGGTTAGACACTTCCTGGGGGAGGTGACTTTTGGGCTGAGATTTAAAAATCTTGAAAGCTAAGAAATTAGTAAAGTGAAAAATAAGGTAAGTTGTATTTTAGAGGGGATAAACAGAGTAATGAAAGGCACTGATGGGCAAAACATTTTAAGTGAGGAACTAAAAACTGTTTAAGAAGATTAGAGTATAACGCATAAGGCTGGGAGATGAGATGAGGCTTAAGAAGCAGGCAGGTCTTGGGGGTCTTTTTATGCCATGTTAAGGAGTATGAACTAATTAATACCTTCACACATTCTGCTCTCTTATATACAATGCTTTTCTCTATCTCTTCCACTTAAACATATTTAAAAATCAGATCATCTCCTCCGTGAAGTTTTTCTTATGAATCTAGTTCACACCAATTTCTCATTTTCTGAACTGTATCGTTGCCATGTCATGTGATTAGCACTTTACTGTGTATGTTGCCCCATTCTCTTGTCTACTCCACATAATTTTGCACTTTATTATGTCAATTTATAATGCTGCCATAAATGTTATTTTTTTCATTAACTGATTTTTGTAGGTTTATTAAGCTCCAGTGGGAAATATACTTTGAGAACCTGTAATATTTTCTTCAATTACTATAAATTATGTATGTTAAAACTGATTTTCTTGAAAAAAATGTATACATTATGAGTAAAATATTCTCTATTCACAGTAAGATCTTTGTCAAATTTCTCCTTGTTTTAAGAAAAGAAGTAAAGATTTCATATACTAATTTTAGAAATTTAGAAATACTTAATTCTAAAAATGAATGGCCTGAAATGTGTGAAGGCAATGAGAGAATTAGAAATTTACTCCATAACAATCATTATAGATCCAAACATGACATAAACTATGAAAGGTACTATAATAACGTCAACTAATTTAAAGCAACATAGACATCTTTGGATCTAGTACATAAAGACTAATTTTGGCAATCTTATATATAAAATGCATGAAAATCCCTTAAACATTTCTTAAACATTTATAACCTTTAACTACACTCCAGAATTTTCCAAATATGAAACAAGAGTGGCCAAAATGTCTTAATAGGGTGATTCCAACACAATTGGAAATTTACTGCTCACTACATTTAAACTGAAAATAAATTTTAGTTTACATGAAATTAATCATTGCCAGAGAATTTCATAAAGGTTTTTCTTATTTTTAACAGAATTTCCAAGGGTCATAAGAAAACAACAACAACAAAAAAAACCTGAACAGCTTTCTGGCATAATTCTCTGCCATGTTGATTTGTCAAATAAAATAAATCAATTTTGAAAAATGGGTGAATGATCTACAATAAAAATTTTCACCTAAAATATATCCATTACAACAAAAACATTTTTCCCTCAACCACATGATTATTTCCCAAAGTGTGTTGTAAAGGGCACAAAGTCCACAAGGTACATCTCTAAAAATAGGTATCATGGTCAAATAAAGCTGGGAAATGCTTTATACTCACTCCCCATCTTAGAGGTTGGCATAGTTCAAACATGTTTAACTCAAATTTCCCAAGTTCATCTTGACCATGAAACACCTTTTTTTAATATTCATAATTCAAATTAATATTATAGGGAACATGTACCCAAAGAATATATTTTAGGAAATTCTAACTCTGAGCTTGTTCTATGTTCTTACTTTGCTGGTGGCCTGAATTATTTATAAAGGATATGTCCCATAAGCAGCACTGTATTCATTCAACTATTACCGGGACTAATAGAATATTATCTTCAACAAAGATATTTACCATTTGAAAATAGACCAGGAAAAATAATACAGAAAGTTAAAGAGTGAAACAATAAAACTCTTAGAAGAAAAAATAGGCAAAAATCTCTTGAATATAAACATGGGCAACTTTTTCCTGAACACATCTCCTCGAGCAAGGGAAAAAAACAAAAATTAACAAATGGGACTACATCAAGCTAAAAAGCTTCTGTACAGCAAAGGACACCATCCAGAGAACAAAAAGGCATCCTACAGTATGGGAGAATATATTTGTAAATGACATATCCAACAAGCGGTTAACATCCAAAATACATAAAAAACTCACATGCCCCAACACCCCAAAAGCAAATAACCCTATTAATAATGGGCAGAGGAATGTAAACTAGTTCAACCATTGTGGAGAGCAATATGGAGGTTCCTCAAAAAACTAAAAATAGAAATACCCAGGAACTCCACTCCTAGGAATTTACTGAAAGAAAACAACTTCTCAGATTCAAAAAGACATATACACCCCTATGTTTATCACAGCACTATTTACAATAGCCAAGATATGGAAGCAATCTAAGTGTCCATCAGTAGGTGAATGAACAAAGAAGATGTATTACATATACACAATGGAATACTATTCAGCCATAAGAAAGAAACAAATCCTACCATTTGCAACAACATGGATGGAGCTAGAGGATATTAAGCTCAGTGAAATAAGTCAAGCAGAGAAAGACAAATACCAAATGATTTCCCTCATTTGTATAACAAAAAAGCAAAACTGGAGGAACAAAATAGCAGACTCACAGACTCCAAGAAGGGACTAGTGGTTACCAAAGGGGAGGGGTGGGAGAGGGCAGATGGGGAGGGAGGGAAAAGGGGATTGTGGTGTTTCATGATTGGTGCACATAGTGTGTGGGGGGTCACAGGGAAGACAGTGTCACTCAGAGAAGACAAATAGGGACTCTGGCATCTTACTACACTGATGGACAGTGACTGCAATGAGGTATGGGGGGGGACTCAATAATAGGGTGAATGTAATAACCACACTGTTTTTCTTGTGAAACCTTCGTAAGAGTGTATACCAATGATACCTTAATAAAAAAAATAGGAATATTAAAATCTCCCATCATAAAAAAAAAAGAAAGAAAGTGATACTTGGCAAGTTTGATGTAGTATCAAAAAAGAATATCTACAGTTATGTGAGTAGGCAATTAAAATGTCCCTACTTTTCCCAATTACATATCTGTGTGAGGTTGGATCTATTTCATATACTTGAAGCCAAAGAACATATTCCAACAGATTAAATGCAGTACAGATATGAGATCCTAATTGTCTTCTGTTGAGCCAGACATTAAAGAGATTTGTAAAACTATAAAACAATGCCACCATTCTTACTAATTTGTTTTGGAAAATGTAATTATTTTTCATAAAATATTTTATTTATACTAACATGTTCTGGGTTTATTATTGCTTTTTAAAGTTAGTGAATAAGTATTTTAAAACTTAGTTTTAATTTTGAATACAATAAAAGTTGATAGATATAAAACCACCTAAAAAAAATGGCCACAGGATATGAACAACAATTCTCCAAAGAAGAAATTCAGATGGCAAACAGGCACATGAAAAGATGCTCCACATCGCTAATTATCAGGGAAATGCAAATTAAAACCTCACGCCAGTTAGGATGGCCAACATCAAAAAGATTAGGAACAACAAATGCTGGTGAGAATGCAGAGAAAGGCAAACCCTCCAACACTGCTGGTGGGAATGTGAGCTAGTTCAACCATTGTGGAAAGCAATATGGAGGTTCCTAAAAAAACTAAAAATAGAAATACCATTAGTCTCAGGAATTCCACTTCCAGGAATTTACCCAAAGAATACAAGTTCTCAGATTCAAAAAGACATATGCACCCCTATGTTTACCACAGCACTATTTACAATAGCCAAGATATGGAAGCAACCTAAATGTCCATCAGTAGATGAATGGATAAAGAAGATGTTGTACATATACACTATTCAGCCATAAGAAAGAAACAAATCCTACCTTTGCAACAACATGGATGGAGCTGGAGGATATGCTCAGTGAAATAAGTCAGGCAGAGAAAGACAAGTACCAAGTGATTTCCCTCATTTGTGGAGTATAACAAGGAAGCAAAACTGAAGGAACAAAACAACAGCAGACTCACAGACTCCAAGAAGGTACTAGTGGTTCGAAAGGGGAGGGGTGGGGAGGGAGGGAGAAGGGGATTGAGGGGTACTATGATTAGTACACATGGTGTGTGGGGGTCACGGGGAAGGCAGTGTAGCATAGAGAAGACAAGTAGTGACTCTGTGGCATCTTACTACACTGATCTGATGGACAGTGCCTTCACTGGGGTGTGGGGGGGACTTGATAATATGGGTGAATGTAGTAACCACAATGTTTTTCATGTGAAATCTCCTTAAGAGTGTCTATCAATAATACCTTAATAAAAAATTTTTTAAATAATAAAATAAAATAAATTAAGAAAGTTAAAGAGTACATTGCTCACACTAAAGGTAAGTATTGTCTCGTGTATTTTATTTCAGGTGTATATACATGTTTATACTGGCCTTTATGTAAAATGTATTACATTAATGTGGGCTGCAATCAAAAAGCTTAAGAATGCTATGAGTTCCAGCAAGTTGGGTTGAACAGGTTCCTTTATTGCAGGACTTTTGAGAGCGCTTAATGAATCTCCAAGAGCATTCCTGGCCACAGGAACCCTTTTTTATTGAAGCATCTCACAGGACAAGTGCTTATTGTAATACAATTTAGGAAATATCCACCTATTTCTCATCTTAATTGCTGGCTCTTCAGTAACTGGTCAATCTTACAATAGCTTTAATTTTATTAACATGAAGCAGTAGTTAAGCACCTGTGTTTCATTTCTGTCTCTACCATTTCTTTGATGTGTTGCTGTCAGCCTTGCAATATTATTTAATCTCTTTCTCACAGCTTCCATACGGTCTTAAGGAGAATAATGAGAATACTTACATCACAGGGTTTAGGATTTGTTTTTTAGGATTAAATGAGAGACGGCACCTAGCACGAAATAAATATTCAACATATGAGATATCTATTACTATGAGAATAATACTATTACAGCACCAGTAGTCACGAAATCCAAAGCTAAAGAAAGTGAAAACACTATGCTGCCACCCAGTGGGCACTGTGATATAAAAATTGATACTAGGTTCCTTCCCGATACTACGGTATGAAGCAATATCAAAATTAATATATTCTCTCAAATTACATTAGCACACTTTATAAATCACCAAGTGGGGAATATAATTTTTTTAAATGCAATTACTACTTCAAGCCTACCCTGAAACCAGGGAGGGTTATCCTAAAACACTCAAATAGGCTAAAACATAGGTAGCAATGAAAAAACTGTGAAGGATTGCAAAATAAATTCCAGCCACACAGTATGTGATTTTCGGGTTGGAATATTACAGTAAGGGGTTTTTCTTCAGGGTACAAAACAAAGACAGCAAGACGCATTTATCTCAACTAAGGCAAAAACAGCAGATAATCAAGTTAAAGGATTTCATTCATCTAAATCGAAGACTATTAGTGGAATCTTCACATTTTCTTCCTAAATAGAGTGTACTGATTAAAAAGGTTCTCACAAATGCCTTAAGAGTTATCATCACTAATTACTTACAAAAGCAAAGCTAAGTGGAAGATTAAGATAATGACATGAATAATTTAAATGTATAATTCAGCATTATGGGGATTAACAAGTCTTTCCGTTCCCAGGGAAATTCCCTTTCACTTCGCTTATTCAAGGCACTTGTGGAGGAATAAAATTACCATACTAATAAAGAAACCCGGACACTTTTTCCTTTGGGGATTTATACTTTTCTGCAACTGCTCACTGCTCTAGAAGAATTTTTGCACTATACCTCAAACATTCTGCAAAGTAACACCCACTAAAGAAAGTAGAGATTCACCAATAAACAGTTCGAACTGTTGCAAACTTTGAGCACCATTCGAAACGCTTCACAAGAATGACCAAACATTATTACATTTATTCGTAACCCAAACATGAGGTTTGGAAACCAACAAAACCTAAAAGCACAAGTATAGGAAGCCCCTCTATATCGAACAGACAAAACCCCCAGTACTTACCGGCAACGTGGGTACTGTTTCCAGAAAAGCCAGGATAACTCCAAGCTGAGGGAGTGAGGTGCGAGGTCCGAGGGCGCCGGCCTCTCCCTGGCGGACTCCAGCCACCACCCACACAACCGGCAGGAGACGCCGGGGCAGGTCAAACCCTGAGCGGCTGAAAGGAGGGAGGGATAGGTCAGGCGGCGACAGATGCAGATCAAACCCTTAAATCGACCCTGGATAAAAAATCGGGACTGCTTCTGAGGTACTCACCCGCCAATTAGCGTCCCCTGACACCTCCGCCAAGTGCCCTGCGCTCGCCGGCGCTTCCGGTTCATATTTTCCCTCTCCAAGGCAGCACTTCCGGTTTCCCGGCCAAAGGTCCCCAAGCAGGGCACGGATGGGGAGTCCTGAGCTCCTTGGGGCAAAATGTTATTCGTTTTGGGTTGTTTTTTTTTTAAATACAAACTGCTGGAGAGTTATCTCTGGATGTTCGATGTTTTTGTTTACCTTAAGCAAACAGTTATTGGTTTATACGTCAAAGTTTAAAAAAATCTTGTGAAAAAATAGGAAAATCTAATGTGTCACCTATTGGAAGTGATGGGAACTTTGAGGAGGCAACAAAGAGAAAACTCACTGAATGCCTTTTTGTGATTTTTTATGTTTGAATCGTGTGAAGTGTTATCCATGCAAAAAGAGTAAGTGTTGATTGATTATGTTTTATGTGAAATAATGGAAAAAACTGTAGCTTTAATCACACTGATGATCACACCTATTGCAGCACCTAACTAAAATGGAATGACGTGTATTTCAGGCCCGATACATAGATTTGTGCTGTGCAATCAAAATATGAAAGAAATGGTCCCGGTTGTCAAAATTTTTTTTATTACTAAGGTATCATTGATACACACTCTTATGAAGGTTTCACGTGAAAAGCAATCTTTTTTACTACATTTACTACATTGTTTTTACTACATTCACCCACATTATCAAGTCCCACACACACACCCCGTTGCAAACACTATCAGCATAGTAAGATGCCACAGTCACTACTTGTCTTCTCTGTGCTACACTTTCTTCCCCGTGACCCACACACACACCATGTGTTTCAATCATAACAACCCTTAATCCCCTTCTCCCTCTCTCACCCCTCCCCTTTGGTAACGATTAGTCCCTTCTTGCAGTCTGTGAGTCTGCTGCTGTTTTGTTCCTTAAGTTGTGCTTCTTTGTTATACTCCACAAAAGAGGGAAATCATATCGTACTGTATTTCTCTGCCTGGCTTATTTCACAGAACATAATACCCTCTAGGTCCATCCATGTTATTGAAAGTGGTAAGATTTGTTTCTTTCTTATGGCTGAATAGTATTCCATTGTGTATATGTACCACCTCTTCTTTATCCATTCATCTACTGGTGGACACATAGGTTCCTTCTATATCTTGGCTATTGTAAATAGTGCTGCGATAAACATACAGGAGCATATGACTTTTGGAAACTGATACGTTGTTTTCTTTGGGTAAATTCCTAGGAGTGGAATTCCCTGGTCAAATGGTATTTCTATTTTTAGTTTTTTGAGGAACCTCCATTTTGCTTTCCACAATGGTTGAACTAGTTTACATTTCCACCAGCAGTGTAGGAGGGATCCCCTTTCTCAGCATCCTCACCAGCATTTGTTGTTTTTAGTCTTTTCAATACAAGCTATCCTAACTGGTGTGAGGTGATAACTCACTGTGGTATTTATTTGCATTTCCCTAATAATTCGTGATGTGGAGAATCTTTTCATGTGCCTGTCGGCCATCTGAAATTCTTCTTTGGAGAAGTGTCTCTTCATATCCTACACCCATTTTTTAATTGAGTTATTTGCTTTTTGGTTGTTGAGGCATGTGAGTTCTTTATATTTTTTGGATGATAAGCTCCTGTCGGATATGTCATTTACAAATATATTCCCCCATACTGTAGGATGCCTTTTAGTTCTGTAGATGTTGTCCTTTGCTGTACAGAAGCTTTTTCGTTTGATGTAGTCCCATGTGTTCATTTCTGGTATTGTTTCCCTTGCTTGAGGAGATGCGTACAAGTAAAAGTTGCTCGTGTTTATATTCAGGAGATTTTTGCCTATGTTGTCTTCTAAGAGTTTTATGGTTTCATGACTTACATTCAGGTCTTTGATCCACTTCGAGTTTACTTTTGTGTATGGGCTTAGACAATGATCCAGTTTCATTCTCTTGCATGTACCTGTCCAGTTTTGCCAACACCAGTTGTTAAAGAGGCTGTCATTTCCCCATTGTATGTCCATGGCTCCTTTATCATATATTAATTGACCATATATGGTTGGGTTTATATCAGGGCTCTCTAGTCTGTTCCATTGCTCTATGGGTCTGTTCTTGTGCCAGTTCCAAATTGTCTTGATTACTGTGGCTTTGTAGTAGAGCTTGAAGTCAGGGAGCAAAATCCCCCCCCACTTTATTCTTCCTTCTCAGGATTGCTTTGGCTATTCAGGGTCTTTTGTGGTGCTATATGAATTTTAGAACTATTTCCTCTAGTTTGTTGAAGAATGCTGTTGCTATTTTGGTAGGAATTGCTTTAGGCAGGATGGCCATTTTGACAATATTAACCCTTCCTATCCATGAGCACAGGATGTGTTTCCATTTATTGGTATCTTCTTTAATTTCTCTCATGAGTGTCTTGTAGTTTTCAGGGTATAGGTCTTTCACTTCCTTGGTTAGGTTTATTCCTAGGTATTTTATTCTTTTTGATGCAATTGTGAATGGAATCGTTTTCCTGGTTTCTCTTTCTGCTCGTTCATCTTTAGTGTATAGGAATGCAACAGATTTCTGTATATTCATTTTGTATCCTGCAACTTTGCTGAATTCAGATATTAGTTCTAGTAGTTTTGGGGTGGATTCTTTAGTGTTTTTTATGTACAATATCATGTCATCTGCAAACAGGGACAGTTTAACCTCTTCTTTACCAATCTGGATGCCTTTTATTTCTTTGTGTTGTCTGACTGCCGTGGCAAGCACCTCCAGAACTATGTTGAAAAAAAAGTGGGGAGAGGGGGCATCCCTGTCTTGTTCCCGATCTTAGAGGAAAAGCTTTCAGTTTCTTGCTGTTAAGTATATTGTTGGCTGTGGGTTTGTCATATATGGCCTTTATTATGTTGAGGTACTTGCCCTCTATACCCATTTTGTTGAGAGTTTTTATCATGAATGGATGTTGAATTTTGTGGAATGCTTTTTTGGCATCTATGGAGATGATCATGTGGTTTTTGTTCTTCTCTTTGTTGCTGTGGTGGATGATGTTGATGGATTTTCTAATATTGTACCATCCTTGCATCCCTGGAATAAATCCTACTTGATCATGATGGATGATCTTTTTGATGTATTTTTGAATTTGGTTTACTAATATTTTGTTGAGTATTTTTGCATCTATGTTCATCGGGGATATTGGTCTGTAATTTTCTTTTCTTGTGATGTCTTTGCCTGGTTTTGGTATTAGAGTGAGGCTGGCCTCATAGAATAAGTTTGGAAATATTCCCTCCTCTTCTAGTTTTTGGAAACCTTTAAGGAGGAATGGGTTTTAGGTCTTCACTAAATGTTTGATAAAATTTAACAGTAAAGACATCTGGACAAGGGATTTGTTCTTAGATAGTTTTTTGATTACCAATTCAATTTCATTGCTGGTAATTGGTCTGTTGAGATTTTCTGTTTCTTTCTGGGTCAGCCTTGGAAGGTTGTATTTTTCTAGGAAGTTGTCCATTTCTTCTAGGTTATTGAATTTGTTAGTATATGATTTTTCATAGTTTCCCTAATAATTCTTTGTATTTCTATGATGTCCATAGTGAATTTTCCTTTCTCATTTCTTATTCTGTTCATGTGTGTAGACTCTCTTTTTCTTGATAAGTCTGGCTTTCTATTTTGTTAATCAAAGAACCAGCTCCTGTTTTCATTGATTCTTTCTATTGTTATGTTTTTCTCTATTTTATTTATTAATGCTCTGATCTTTATTATGACTCTCCTACTACAGACTTTGGGCCTCATTTTTTCTTCTTTTTCTAGTTTCATTAATTTTGAGTTTAGACTGTTCACATGGGATTGTTGTTCTTTCCTGGGGTAAGCCTGTATGGCAATATTTCCCTCTTAGCAGGGCCTTTGCTGTGTCCCACAGATTTTCTTCCTCCCCCACCTTTATATATGAGGTGTCATGTTCTGAACTCTTTGTGTATCCCTTGACTGACTTTGTGAGTAGTTGATTTAATTTTGCATTTGCTTGGTAATTAATTGGAATACTTCCTTTACTGTGGTTTTATTTTTTCTGGTGACAGCTATTTAGCCTTAGGAGCACTTTTGTCTGGTGCAGTCCCTTTAAGATACACTGTAGAGAAGGTTTGTGGGTGGTGAATTCCCTCAACCTTTGCTTATCTGGAAATTATTTAATCCCTGCTTCAAATTTAAATGATAATCTTGCCAGGTAGAATATTCCTGGTTGGAGACACTTCTGTTTCATTTCTTTAACTATATCATACCACTCCCTTCTGGCCTGTAGGGTTTCTGTTGAGAAGTCTGCTGATAGCCTGGTGGGGTGTCCTTTATAAATAATCTTTTTTCTCTCTCTGTTTTTAATACTCTGTCCTTGTCCTTGACCTTTGCCATTTTAATTATTATATGTCTTGTTGTGGTCCTTGGGTCCCTTCTGGTGGGAGTTCTGTGCACCTCCATGGCCTTTGAGACTATCTCCTTCCCAAGATTGGGGAAGTTTTCAGCAATTATTTCTTCAAAGACACTCTCTATCTCATTTTCTCTCATCTTCTTCTGGTAACCCTATAATGTGAATATTTTTCCGTTTGGATTGGTCACACTGTTCTCTTGATAGTCTTTCTTTCCTAGAGATCCTTTTTTATCTCTGTGCCTTAGCTTCTTTGTATTCCTGTTCTCTAATTTCTATTTCATTTACCATCTCCTCTACTTCATCTAATCTGCTTTTAAATCCTACCATGGTATGTTTCATTTTGGATACTGTATTTTTCAGTTTCTGTCTCTTTCCTGAATTCCTCCCTGAGGTCTTGAATATTTTTCTGTAGCTCCATGAGCATGTTTGTGATTTTTATTTTGAAACATTTTTCAGGAAGATTTGTGAGTACAGTTTCACTTGGCCCTCTTTTTAGTGTTTGTGGGATTTTGGTTTGTACCATGTTCTTTTGACATTTAATATTTATAATAATAACTTGTAGGCTGCACCCTCTAGTGCCCAAAAGCTCTACTCTCTGGAGCTACTCATCCCCTGGATGACAGCATGGATCTCAGGTGAGCAGTGCTGATGCATGCCAGGAGGGAAGAGCTCTTTCCTGCTTCTCGGCTGCAGTGCCTGCCTCCACTGCCAGGGCCAGTGAGCCAAGCGCACATGTAGTGGGAGGAGCCTCTATGCTACATCCTTGTAGCTGCCATAGGAAGGGCTGCCCTCTGGCTGGCCTGGTGCAATGGTGGTGCCAGCATGTTCAAGAGCCAGTGCTGGCCAGGTAGAAGGAGTGGTAGACTGCATATCGCAGTGGGGGGCCTCAGAGCTGCATTGCCAGCCAGGGGGATGGAGCGCCTGAAGCTCCTGAAAATTCCTAACCTGCTGGGTGAGTGCACCAGGACAATTTTGTCCACCTGTCTTTTCTCCTGAGCAGTAAGCTCTGTGCAGTCCTTGCCCCTTTAGCAGTCCTCTCACTGTTGGGAAATCTCTCAGAGTGCCCACCTTTCTTTTGTCCCAGAGCAGCCGGTTGTGGGTACCTTTTGTCCACAAGTGACTGGAATCTCAGTCTCTCTGAGTATTGCACCTGTCTTAGCTTTCCAACCCCACTAATCTCCAGAGCACCATGTAATGTAAGTTTGTGATCCCAGAGCAGATCTCTAGGGCTGGGTGCTCAGCAGTCCTAGGCCTCCACCCCTTCCCTGCTCTGTTTCTCTTCCTCCTTCCAGTGAGGTGTGGTGGGGCTTGGGTCCCGCTGGATCGTAGCTTCAGTACTTTACCCTTTTCAGTAAGTTCTCCTCTTTTCCCCAGATGTACACAGTCTGTTGCAGCCTTTTTTCCTGTTGTTCTTTCAGGATTAGTTGTATTTGCTGTATTTTCATATTATATGTGGTTTTGAAGGTTTCTATCTCACCTCTCACTCCACCATCTTTAAGTCCACCTCCCCTGTTGTCAAATTTTTAACTGTATTCTAAGTAAAAGTCTGTCTGGAATTCTCTTTTTATTCCTTCACTTCCTTCATATCTTTGCCAAAATGTAACCACATTAGGGAGATCTTCTCTTACTACATTATATAAAAAAAAAAACCACCCACACAAATACTCTATTCCCTCCCCAACCTTGCTTTAGTCTCTATAATCACCACACAATCACCATCTGATATGGTATATCATCTACATCTTAGAATAAAAGCACCATGATGGATGACTAGTTTCATTCACTTCTGCACATCAAATTCTAGCATAATGCCTGGCATATTAATACTAAATAAATCAATGGATGAATATGGCCTTTCAATTTGTTGTATGCTATTATTGCTGTACTCTAATAATAACTAATATTTACTGATCATTTACTATGTGTCAAACAATGAGCTCTTTTACTTGCCTCTTTTTAGTCCCCACAACACCCCTATTTTTATTCATATCTTTCTCAGTTTAGGATGGGGTTACATCCCGATAAACCCATTGTAATTTGAAAATACCTAAGTCAAAACTGCATTTAACACACCAAAGTTATGGAACATCAGAGTTTCACCTAGCAAACCTTAAATGTGCTCGAAACACTTAACATTAGCCTCTAGCTAGGCAAGATCATCTAACACAAAGACTATTTTATAATAAATTATATCTCATGTAATCTATAGAAAACTGTACTGCAAGTGAAAAAAAAGGTTGTATGGGTCCAGAATGGCCATAAGTGTATAGTTATTGACCCTCACGATGATGTAGCTGACTGGAAGCTGCAGCTGGCTGCCCCTGCCCAGCATCAGGAGAGAGTATCATATCACGTATTGCTCTCCCGGGAAAAGATGAAAATCCAAAATTTGTAGTAGTGTTTCTACTGGACATGTATAATTTTAACACTATGATAAAGCAAAAAAATAGTAAGTCGAACCATCACTAAGTCAGGGACTGTGTGTATACATTTTGCATATTAGGAAACTTAGGTGTTGAGAGGTTAAGGAGTTAGCCTGGTGACCTCTGATCCCCTTCTAATTCAGTGCAAATTTCCCAATGATCTGTAAATATAAAATAAAAACTTGTTCCTGGAAGAGAGATTTAAGATAATTTCCAGATTTTTTTTTTTTTGCGATTTCTCCTTCTCTAAAATATTAATTACAGGTTTGTCCAATTCAGTAGAAACCATCTTGGTTTCAGCTGAAGTGCCTACTTTAAAACAAGGAGTTAATCACTTCAAAATAACTTCATGTTATGTAAACAAGAATAAAACTAAAAATATCCTTTGACCCAGTAATCCAACTTTTGAGGTAACATTCCAAGGGGAATAATTAAATGGAGACAGGAGAATGAAGAACAGCAATTTGTACAAAGGTGTTAATAGCAATCCTATTTACAGTGATGAAAATTTTGAAAAAGGCATTCTGAAATAGTTGTGTATTTTAGAAAGCTACAGTACATTAAAATAAGTTCAAAAGCTTTATAACCTTAAGAAAGCATGTTGTTAAAAAAATTTTTAATAAAATGAAAAAAAGTATATTGTTTCAATGCATAAAAATGTAATTTCAGATGAAAAAGAAGGAAGCAATGGGCACAATGATCAAAACTACCTTTAAATTCTGACAAGGTTCAGAGAAAACTCTAGCACTATGCCTCATTTAAATTCATGGAATTTTTCTATTGTTAATGTATTTTTAAAAAGTTGATAAATTCTAACACCTTGTTCTTTCAAGTTATAGCCACGCAGTCTTGCCTTAAGCTATAACTGAAATTTTCTTTTACATATAATAAGATAACCCAAGAAAAGATCATTCTTGTGGTTCCTCATAGAATTGTAAGTCCAAATTAATTTGAGGTACTATTTTACTCCTGTTACATTAGCAATTTTTGTTGTGGTTGAATCATAGTACTAATGCTGGTGAATTATGTAATTAACCTGGTCACTCATACTAGGTACAAACATTTTGGAAAGCAATGTGTTAATACACAAGAAAAGCTATGAAAATATTTTTTTCTCTCATTCCTGGGAATTTGTACTAAGGAAATAACATGAGGGAAAAAATATGTATGCAAAAATATTTATCACAGCATTATCTATAGTAGAATGAAATTGGAAATAACTTAAATATCAAAATAAAAATAGTTTAATAAATTACAGTGCACTAAAATGATGTTTTGAAAATTAGACAAAAAATAATAGGGAAATTATTGTGAGGGAATGACATGAGCAGGTCAGGAAGTATGGATCCGCAGGTTGTGGGGTAATGAACTTAACACCCTTAACTCTGCATGAATCACACTGTTTATTTTGCACTTTCCTTTCACACAACACTTAAAGGGGGATCACACGTATCACGGTTCAATACATCTCATATCCGTCACAACTCATGGTTTGGGTCCGGGCTGTCCCAATCAGCCTCTCGTCTTTCCCAAGGGGAAAGCGATGCAGCAGACATTTCCAGTGGAGTGATGAATCCCTGATGGAGGAGCGCTGTGGGCAGATGAGCAGGAGCAAGCCTGGAAGCACACGTCTGCTGTCCAGTGTCAGGGACCTCTGGGACGAGCTTGCCATAGGGGCTCTGTGTCCTGTCCTTTACATAGTCCAGTCCATCCATCTGGAGGCCAGGGATAAGAGGGGACAGTCCACATCTGGTTTGGACGTTCACTGGCACGCCCTTTAAGGTGAGGTATGACTAAGCACATATGGTGTTATCTGGTTCCCCTGTTTACTAGCACACCTTTCAGGGTGGTGTATGTTTACAGAGGTAGTCGGCACAAAAGTAGGCAAACCTGACATAAGTAACTCCATATTGGATGCTCACATCAGGGAACAAACCTCTTTTTATCATAATCATAATATTGTTACTATATAGAATGTTTACTTATATGAGTACCATAATGACTTAATTACATAATTATTATATGATTATTTAATGGACTCTTAAAGAAATAATACTACCTACCCCTCTGTATCCATCAGTGATGTAATTCATGATATTAGGCAATTATGTGTGGAAAAGGTGAAAAGAAGAATCTAAAGACTAAGGGAAAATCCTGAAGGATGGCTTTACTATGCCCATCTGACCCCACCCCAGGATTCCTTAAGAAAGGGCCTGTAAAACTCAGAGAATTTAAATGTGGGCTCATTTTAAGCTAGACCCCCTTCCCTAAGTAGAGATTTTCTCTCATTTACCTCACAGACTGAAGCCTTAAGATTTCATACCATAAGGTACATTGCCTACTGTGCTTTTTCCTCTCTGAACACCAGAACTTTAATTCTAATACCCAGATAGAAACTACCTGGTCCAGAAAGCTGTGTCAAAATACCTAAAAGTTATTTTAATGTAGTATAATAAGATGGAAATTACATTTTTTACAATCTCCACATGTACAATGGCCTAAAAGCAATATCCCCAACATGAAAGTGAATCCCCAAAGCAAAAAGGGTAAATCCTTTAATTTTTAAAATTTTTATTACAAGTTGTTACATTTTATAGTTAATTCTATTTGATGGATTGGCTATTTTGTTTTTGAGTAAGTTGCTAATGGAGACATGTCCTATCTAAAAATTAATTAACATATTAAAAATGTTTAGAATTCCATATACTTCTTACACTTGCTTGGCCTATCCTTGTAGTCCTCCTTTGTGGACTCTCCCTCCCCAGCACCACACCCCAACCCAAAGTTCCCTTAGCCATTGTGCACGCTGCTCCCTCTTCTACCTTTCCTGTCACTCTGCCTGCCTAAAAACTCCTCTTTCTTTAAATTCCAGCTCACAATTCTCCTCTCTGAAATTTCATCAACCCTCCACTGCCATCTAAGCAGAATTAATCATTCCATCCTTGGTACAATCATTGTATTCTACATACTTTTATTGTAATATTTATCACACTGCTCTGTAATTACTTGCACTTTCTTTCTACTAATAAACTGTGAACTCTTTGAGGACAGGGACTCTGGTCTTATTGACTCTTGAATCTTTTAAAGGCCAGCACTGTGGATAGCATATATATAGGAGTTAGGAGCAAATGGCTTGATAAAGAGCCTGACGCTGCCATTTACTAGCTGATGACCTTGGACAAGGTATTCATTCTCTCTGTACCTCAAAATACACATAGGTAAAATTAGGGATAATGATACAACCTACCTCAAAGATACAAATATTATAAATAAGGTGCATAAAGTGCAAAGTACTGAATCTGGAAGGTAGTCAGCATTCAAAAGCTGATGACTATTATTATTATTATTGTGACTATTGTTTTTAGGAACTCAATAAGTAATAATTGACTGAATGAGTTAATGAACCAAGTGAGCTATATTTTACATGGTTATCAGGCATCTAAGTCCAAAGCCAGTTGATGAGTAGTTCTTTCTCCTACTCTCCACTATTCCCCTTTTAGCTCACCACCATCCTCATTTCTCCCTCATTTATGTATACACAAGTAAAAGTTTTCCTCACTATAAGTCTGTGTTCTTTTTTATGACTAGAATGTGCATCTTTATTATAATGTAGAATAATTTTTATACTTGACATAGATTAAGGCCTTAAAATGTCTTAATCTAATCCTAACCATAATTGTCAGAGAGTTAAAGTATGTCATTTTTACTTGATGTAGTAAAGGGAGTGAGCATATTTACAAGTCTCCCAAACTAGGTTCTCTATAATCACAGTTTTCATATCCTATATTAATAGGCCTGGAGCTACTTAGAATTTGTCATGAATAAGCATGACTCCCGGGGAGAATAACAGGAGATAATATCTACATTGAAGAATAATGTTATATGCACAAAGTAAATGAACAGGTTTCTACAGCCTACATAGTAAATGCTACAGTGAAAACAAGTGCTTATAGCTTGTTACAGTTACTGCACTTACCACATTTCATTATAGTTATTTGTTTCTACACCTTTGGGAAGGGATTGTATCTTATTCATCCTTTTATCTGCAACCTCAGCCCAGTGCTTGGCACCTGATATACGTTTAATAAATGTTTATAGAGATATGCGTAAATTTGAAGCCAAAGTTGCACATACCTCGAAGAATTTCATGTTCTAGTTGGTAGTGCCACAAATTGTGGTAGAAACGTCTCTGAAATTTGCTGAATATATTGGATTTTCACTCTGGTTTTTCACTTTGACATATATAAGAATGTAACATATCAATTAGCTATTGAATTTTAGGTGTAAGTATCAGGATGATAGATTAATTAACTACCAAATATCAACTGGAAGATGTATTATATATATTGCATATACTATGGGAGAGGTTTTATTTTGAGCTATGATTTGTTGATTTTATTTAACCTTATGTTATATATCAGTATAAATAATAAAGAATAACAAAAACTTCAACCGAAATTGAATTACTCAGCAAGCAAATATATTATCTGAGGTAACAGGAAGTCAAGAAAGGGAGGACTCCAGATTTGGTTTGTTAGTCTTATGCCTCTATTTCCCAGTTATTCTTTGTTTTGTCCAACTCTGGTGTTGGCTCCATTCTCACATTGGCAGCAAGACAGCTTTCAGTTCTGAGCATCATATCCAGGTACAATATTAAGAGAAAGAAAAGGGCCATATTGTTTAGAATCTACTTAGAAGAGACTTGGCAGAAAAGTCGAAGAGTGAACCAGTCAGAATTACCAACAGAAACCAGACAAATTTAGCCAAAAATGTAATGCAGATAGAAGATGGTGGTGTGAGAGGTGAGAGGGAGAACTCCTCCCAAAACCACAAACAGTACAAAAATATAGTTAATTAATAAAACTAACCTTAAAACAGCAACAAGAAAGAAGGCTGAACCAGACTGCATACAGACCTCACGAACAGAGCAGACCTCACAAAACAGGGTAATGTACGAAAGCCTTAATCCGGCGGGACCCAAGCCCTTCCCCCGCCCCAGCTCACCAGCGGGAGGAAGAGAAACGGAGCAGGGGAGGGGGTGGAAACTTCGGACTGCTGAACACCTTGCCCTGGAGATCTGCTTTGTGTGCAGAAACCTATAAGGTGTGGTGCTCTGGACGTTGGGGAGCTCAGACAGGTGGAGTGCTTGAGAAATTGACATTCTGGCTGTTTGTGAAGGAGGGGATCTACACCAGGCCGCTCTGTGTCAGAGGAAAGGCAGGCAGTCTGAGAGGCTTCCTAGCAGCCAGAGGGCTGCTGAAGGGGCGGGGTTTAGGCAGAGCTTGCTGCAAGGGAGAAGAGAGAGCTGGACAAGGTTAAGGTTGTCTGGCTGCGCTCTGCCCAGCTGGTTGGGAACTCTGAGGAGCTTCAGGTGCTCCATCCCCCTGGCTGCCTACTCAGCTCCAAGGCCCCCCACTATGACATGCAGCCTGCTACACCTTCCTTCTAGCCTGTTGGCACGGTTGGCAAACTGGCAGTCACTGTGCTGGCATCAGGCCAGCCAGAGGGAGGCCCTGCCTACAACAGCTAGAGATACAAAGCACAGAGGCTCACACATGTGTGCTTGGCCCACTGGTTCTGACACTGGAGACAGGCACCACAGACGGGATTCAGGAAACAGATCTTTCCTCCACCCGGGCACCAGCTCCGCTCCCCTACGAGCCCCAACCTCACTCTAGGGGCTGAGCAGCTCCACAGACTGGAGCTTCTGTGCACTAGTGGGCACCACACAGAAATATGAAACTTCAAAAGAACATGGTTCAGACCAAAACCTCACAAACCCCAGAAAGAGGGCCAAATGAAACTGAACTCACTAATGTTCCTGAAAGAGAGTTCAAAATAAAAATTATAAACATGCTTATGGAGGTACAGAAAAATATCCAAAACTCGGGAAAAAATTTAAGTTGGAGATTCAATCATTAAGAAATTCCATATCTGAAATGAAACACACAATGGAGGGATTTAAAAGCAGATTAGATGTAATAGAAGAGATGGTAAATGGAATAGAAATTAGAGAAGAGGAATACAAAGAAGCTGAGGCACAGAGAGAAAACAGGATCTCTAAGAATGAAGGAATATTGACAGAACTGTGTGACCAATCCAAACAGAACAATATTTGCATTATAGGGGTACCAGAAGAAGAAGAAGAGAGAAAAAGAGATAGAAAGTGTCTTTGAGGAGGTAATTGCTGAAAACTTCCCCAATATGGGAAAGGAGACAGTCTCTCAAGCCATGGAGGGGCACAGATCTCCCAACACAAGGGACCCAAGGAAGACAATATCAAGATACATAATAATTAAAATGGCAAAGATCAAGGATAAAGACAGACTTTTAAAAGCAGCTAGAGGGAGAAAAAAGATCACATACAAAGGAAAACCCATCAGGCTATCATCAGACTTCTCAACAGAAACGTTATAGGCCAGAAGGGAGTGGCATGAAGAAGGGCCTTGAACCAAGAATACTCTACCCGGAAAGGTTATCATTTAAATTTGAAGGAGGGATTAAACAATTTTCAGGTAAGCAAAAGCTGAGAGAATTGACCTCGCACAAACCACCTCTACAGTGCATTTTGGAGGGACTCCTATAGATAGAAGTTTTCCTAAGGCTAAACAGATGTCACCCAAGAGAAGACAAAGAGTACAGAATGTGGTTCATAACATACAAAGAATGGAGGAGGAAAAAAAAGAAAAAGAACCTTTAGGTTGTGTTTGTAATAGTATATGAAGTAAGTTAAAATAGACTTACATAGTAAGGGAATTGCCCTTGAACCTTTGGTAACCACAAATCTAAAACCTGCAATGGCAGTAAGTACATACCTATCAATAATCGCCCTAAATGTAAATGGTTTGAATGCACCAATCAAAAGACATAGAGTCACTGAATGGATAAAAAACCAGACTCATCTATATGCTGCCTACAAGAGACTCACTTCAACCCAAAGACATACACAGACAGAAAGTAAAGGGATGGAAAAAGATATTTCATGCAACTATTAGGGAGAAAAAAGCAGGAGTTGCAGTACTTGTATTAGACAAAATAGACTTCAAAACAAAAAAAGTCGCAAGAGACAAAGAAGGACATTACATAATGATAAAGGGTCAGTTGAACAAGAGGATATAACTATTATAAATATCTATGCACCCAACACAGGATCACCTACATATGTGAAACAAATACTAACAGAATTAAAGGGGGAAATGGAATGCAATGCATTCATTTTAGGAGACTTCAACACTCCACTCACTCCAAAGGACAGATCAACCAGATAGAAAATAAGTAAAGAGACAGAGGCACTAAACAACATATTAGAACAGATGGACCTAACGGACATCTACAGAACACTCCATCCAAAAGCAACAGGATACACATTCTTCTCAAGTGCACATGGAACATTTTCAAGAATAGATCTTATATTAGGCCACAAAAAGAACCTCAGTAAATACTTAGAAGGGAGAAAAATCTTTTCCAGAAGTTCTCAGCACACATCCTCTCATTGGCTCAAACTCATTCACATGCCTGTCTCAAACCAATAACTGATGGGAGGAATGGGATAATCATGAATGGCTTAGATAATAAATATCTACCCCTAGAGTTGGGGTCATCCATCTTCCTCTGAGCTACGTGATGAGGAAGGGTGTGGAAAAGACCTAGCAAAATCAAAATTCTGCCAGGAAGAAAGAAGGGAGAAACAGAGTTGAATGGACAACCAACACCATCTGCTACAAAAATCAATGATTCTGTTTTTGCAAATGTATGTTTATAGCTGTGAGACGTCCACATTGGAAAAGTCAAGAAGGCAACTGGAAATATGAGTCAGAAGCTCAGAGAAAGGTCTCAGCTAGAGTTATAAATTTGGGGATCAAATTTGCTTAATCTTTGAAAATAGACTAGATCATCCATAAAGACAATATAAAGAAGTGGGCCTTAAATTGATCACCTTTAAAGCAGAGATGACAAAACCTACCTTTCCAGATTATTATGAGATTCAGTTGAGATAATGAGTATAGAGCACTGGTACATAGTAAACACTCTATATCTATTAATCATATGTTAATCAATATCTCTGATGGCCAAGTTGGAGTCACAATAACATGAAATAAGGAGATATTTTCCATTAGGCTGGCCTCCAAATATCAGTTTATGTGTGATTGCTTACTATATTAACATTTATTGTTCTCTCTGGTATATTGCTATGTGGAAGGTCTAATTAATTCAAAATTCTATTTTTAAAGAGTTGCTAATATCATAAATTCACAATTTTCAAATACAGCAAAATGTGCTAAATATGAGAACACATCAATTGTACCTTAATCTTAACAACTCAAAACGTTTGTGACCACCATGACATCTCTTAGTCTTCATGAATATCACCAATTGCGATAATATTGGTTAGTATGACTGTAGCTCCAGGAGGAAGGGCTCCCTGACCAGTGCAGGTTCTCTATGAATTTGGTGAGACTGAATAAAGGCAAGGGCAAAAACTGGGGGAAATGGGGGTTACCACGTTTATTCTCACTGCGGTTATAGGCAGTTCAGTGTATGCAGCTGGCTTGAATGCGCTCCCCAGGCTAGCTACAGGTTCTGCTCCCTAACACTATCTTAATCCTCTAGGCAGTAGATCCAGTCTCTCCTTGCTCCCCACCCTCCAAGCTCCCTGCTCCCACACTCGGGCTTAATTCCACAGGAGCACTAGGGCTCCACGGCTCCCTCTCTGCTCTTCCCATGGTCCAGTTCCCTGCTCTCACACTCCAGGAACAACTCTGTGGGCCTGTCCCTGGTGATTGGTGGATGCCTGACCACTTATGTACCAAAAACACATGCAGAGAGAATGGGTATTTCCTCTCTACCCGTCCCCTGGGCAGGTACTCCCATGACTGACGAGCAGCTCTGTTGCTCAGTAAACATCCCATTAATGTGCAAACATGCTCTTATTATACACACAATGGAAGCTATT
Source organism: Smutsia gigantea (assembly GCA_032199065.1). NCBI lineage: Eukaryota > Metazoa > Chordata > Mammalia > Pholidota > Manidae > Smutsia > Smutsia gigantea. Next base: position 67,192 of record JAVSCE010001328.1, on the reverse strand, counting down.
AAGGCCAGACAGGAATCCTGGTCAGAAAGTTCTATTTCCCCCACAATGACATAACACAGTTATGCTAGGATTATGCATTTCTATAAAGAAGTGATAGATGATCAAGGAGAAAGTTGAATACCAAAATATAAAAGCAAGTTATAAGCATCAATAAATAGTTGATGGGCTTACACATGTCCAGATTCTTCCTAACAAAAACTCATGCTACTTTATAAACTTGTTCTAACAAACAATTCCTAGAGATTATTAAACTAAAATTTCTGAACCACTCACTAATAACCACTGCTATAATAATTACTCTTGTATCTGGCTATTCCAGCTTCAAATCATCCCTTTTTCCTGAAACTGTATTCGCCATAACTACTTCTGATCCTAATTTGTCTTTACCAAGAGACCAACACACTAAACCACATGAACTTCTTATTGAATATTAACAATTCACTTATTAATATGGTTCATATGATTCAGTTCTTCAGTCAAATCAATTTCATGAGGGAAGAGATAAAACTGAATTTTTATACCTTTAACTTAAGAACTGGACATTGAACTTTGTATGTTGCCATCAAATTGCAACTATTACATGTTGCCATGAGTGAAATAGTGCCCATTAGTTATCCTAGATACTATAATGTGTCATAATGCTATAGATTTTTCTTTACGTTTGAAGATTAGACTTCTAATTATGACTGACTCTCTTTAATTCAAGTATGACCTCAAAGTCCAATACGTGACCATTTTGTGATCTGTGACCACTAGTTATGATAGATATTCTTGTGAAACTGAAGATACCATTTCTAGTATCTCTTCTCTTCATGGTTATGAGTTTTCTTTACCAACTAGAACTGTTTGAAACACCAGAGAGGATCAGGGGATTTGAATTAGCTCCATCTTCATATTAACAGCCAATTGACCCTGACTGGAGTTACCTTTTGCCTAGGGCTTCAAATTCTGAACCATTTCTCTGTTCAATAAGCCAAGTATTTTCCCACAAATAGTGTTTATGGGTTGTCCTGAGCCTTCCACTTTCTTCCCTTTCTTCTATACTGTGGTTAAAGATTTAGTATGTAACCTGAAAACAAAGCTTACTTAAGCCCTGTCTATACTCAATACCTTTAATGAATGAAGCAGGAATATTCCTCATTGAGTATTTACATTGAGCTAAAAAAGAGACCTCAGTTATGTTCAATTATGTAATGTAATATTGATCTCTGCCCAACCTCTGCCCCCTCCTTCCTCCAGAATTAGTTATAGAATATAGGTTAAACACCTACTTGTTTTTCCCTGACTCAGGCTGTGAGATAAAGGAAAGGATGCAGAGATAAGCCATCTTAAGAGAACAGGGAAAAATATTTCATCAGGAAGAAAGTAGTTCTATCCTTGAAACCATTGATATATTAATTCAAACATACATGAACCTTTTTTCTGAAAGAAGACACTTCCCGTTACCCAACTTGAGTAGTGAGCCTCTCCCAATACTCCATCCTAACCTTAAACTGAAAAAATGAAGCAGTTACCCAAATAATTAATTCAATTTCCCCTCCAATTCTCTTCAATTGCTAATATGGACTTATCTTCAACATCTCATTTTATTCTGTTCAAGTTAATGCTATTTAAACTTTTATATGATGTTCATAAATATGTAATACCATGTATATACCTAAAGACTGCTTACAAACTTTTCAAGGACACAGACTCCCTTCATTTCAATTACAGTAAATCCCTCTGACATTAATAGGAATTCCACATAAGTAGGAAAAGGATGAAAGAGCTCTTAAAACTTATACTGCTATAAAATATACTAAAATGCTTGTTGGACCCCTTTATCGTAGAATTCAGTAAGCCAAATCAAGAGTAACAAACTAACCAAAATGTGGATCTAAGCAAATAAAAATATAAAATACAGGCCAACCTGAGCTAATTTTCTGAAGAAATTCCTCAAATCAGATTTATCTAACATGCAAATTTATATTCTGGCCAGTTGTGGCTTAAGACATCCTCATCAAGTCAGTTAAAAACAATTCCACAAGGCCTAGCAAGAAAGTTGTGGACCAGTCCTGGGAAAAACTACGGTATTATTTTTCAGTTAATTTCTATGGTATTATAAATTCAGTTATGACTTTCACCCCTGTTCCTCACCAGCCCTCTGAGCCACTAAGGGAGTCTCTGTGTCTCTGTAGAGACTCACTGGGGTTGACCACTGTTACAGACTCTAGAACTGTACTCAAGAATAACAGTAAAGCATTTTAGAGCTGGAAGCAAATAATTCTCAATTCTAACTACAATTCAGATATTTGAAGAATCAAAAGGCCAGAAAAATTCAAATAGTTTTCCCAAAGTCAAATAAGCTAATATTAATTCCAAGTCTGTGATTAATTTTGTGGCCTAATCAAGAGCTAAGGAAAGTCCTCTTTTCTTGTTATGAAGTAGTAAACTAATTTACCCGGGGTAGTAATGGTATTTAACTCACATTGCCCTATGTGAACTTCCTAGTATGTGTATAATCCATGCTGTGAGCAGGAAACCAGGTAAAGAAAGTTAAAAATTAAAGTTTATTCAAAACAGCAGTAGACTCATAGACATTGAGAAATGACTGGTGGTTACCATGGCGTGGATAAAATTGGAGTAACTGCAATATTTCCAGAATCTCTCGCCTGGTTTCAGTGCATCTCCATACAATAGGTGTTTCCAGGGAGTGGAAAAGAGTAGTCCATCTCCATATGAATAGGTAATTACCAGAGCAAGTGACTGCTTATCTGGACCGGAGAGGTTGGGCCAGGGGGTTCTTCCTGTGCAGCCTAGTCGGGAGAGACACAGGGGAGCGGACGTGGATGACTTCTTGTAAGAAATAAACTTTATTTCTCCCTTTGACTGATTTCAGTTTCAAAGGTATTTGCCCTGGATTTTCTCCCAGAGTTACACATGGGGAAGGAGTTGTGGGGTGGGGGACTGTTGGGAAGTGTGAGGGGGATAAAACAGCACAAAAATTCGCAATTGTAATATAAGTTGGTTACAAGGATGGTAGTACAGCTTGGAGAATATAGCCAATGATTCGGTAACATTTCCCTATGTTACCAGATAGTAACTGTACTAGTAGGGGTAAGGATTTAATAATACGGGTAACTGTTGCACCATAGTGTTGAATATATTTGAAAACAATATAAATTGTAGATCAACGATATTTAAATTTTAAAAATGCAAATTTTAGTTTTTGATTGTAGCTATTTATGCCAAGCCAAAATAGCTTAAAATAACACTTTAATTTCTATCAGCTTATGTTAACAAGAAAAACAAGTAGGAGCATGGAGAAAAGAGCTAGTCTCCCAAGTAGACTTGTTCTAGGCAATAGCCTCCCTGGGTGCAAATCACAAAGCTGGTCACAGAGGCAGAATGGTTAAGGGTATCTTGAGCAAAGTATGAGCAGTGGGGTCAGAGTAGTATGAGGAAGAGGGTTGGCACAACAGAGAATTCTGATCTGGTGAGTGCAATGTGGGGCCCCAGGCAGGCAAAATTTGAAAAGCTCCATATTTGATTCTGGTACTAACCCCTTATCCATAATCCTTATTGATATGCAAATAAAGAAAAATGTCTTGGCCTCTACAAACATTCTGAAATTCCAAAGGAAGAAACCACCTAGAAATGGGGTCAACACACTTTTTCTGTAAAGGGCCAGTTAGTAAATACCAGGTTTTACCTAGTCTGTGGCAATGAGGCAGGGTTGCCTTGCTACAGGAAAGCAGCTTCCGTAGCCTTTATAGTGCAAAAACAGCCATGGACACTATGTAAATGAAGGGGTGTAACTGTATTACAATAAACTTTATTTGCAAAAAACAGGCAGCTGAAAGCTGTTTGCTCACCCATGCCCTGGAATAATCAGAGGAATGACTGCCTCTAAAGTAAATTTGCTACAGCAACAAGAAAAAAGTTTAGAAAAATTCCTGAATCGTATTCCTAATAAGATCCAAGAACAGATTGCATTTATGAGATCAAAATAAGCATTCATAAAAATCAAACAGTTTGAGAATAGAAAAGATTGGATTTAATATATGATTACCAAATTTAAAATTGCACTTGAAGGCAATACACAAAATTGGAAGCAAAATTATTATAAGTTGAGTTTGTTCTCCTCGGTTCTTGTCCCCACCACAACAATGAATTAAAAAGCAGAGACACAACAGGGAAGGAGAGCGAGTTTTATTTGAATACACTCCAAGGGAGGTGCCAGCCAGAGTCAAAGTAGACAAAGGCCTCAATACCTTAGACGGGAGGCCTGTATATTGCATTCTGGCTAGGAGGCAATTCTTTGATTGACAAGGTAGGGTTATTTGATTGATAGTCCCCCTATACAGCCATCCCTCTCAGTGCGCATGTCCTTTCCCATTATGCCGTATGTTTTGGGCAATTCTTCATCTTGTTCATTGTGCCCAAGTTGAGATCAGGTTGGGAAGTTATCTCCCTCCAAAGCCTTTGTTGTCTTCACGTGGGACCCTCTACCTGCGCAGAGTTGGGGCAGTTTTTTTTCCTTGAACTTTGTCTTCCCTTCCCCAGCAGCTCATGCCTATCCTTCTCCCTAACAGAATTAGTAAAGCAGGAAGCAAAGTTAGAAATTCAACCAAAATAATGAAATAAAGGATAAAGGAAAGAAAAATATGAGAATAAGGAATTCATGGAAGAAAGATGTTGCATGAGAATTCCTAAAAGGGAAAGTAACATGGAAGAGAAGGCATAATCAAGGAAATGAAAAAACCTTTCTGAGCTGATAATTTAGCACTATGAGGGCACCTATGAGATGAAACAAGACAGGCCATGTGTTGATAATTGTTGATGACCATATTTCTATGGTTGTAAGAACTTGACAAATAAAAAAGCTCTAGAGCACCAATTCATTATTTTTTATAGGATTCTCTAAAAATGGTAAATGGGTACATTTGGATAAGACCAAACTGCATCTGGTATTAGTTAATCTTTAGTTTTTTATTATTCAGAAAGCCTCAGATGCCCAAGTAGTTGTTCCCATCTTATGTTTAACTGATATTTCTCAGTTTGAAAATTTAATATGCCAATACAGGCTTCTGTTGTTTCTTCATTTCATGTTACTTTTTTCTGTAATCTACAAATTCTCTATGCCTTCCTTTTGTAAGCATGCTGGTGTGAAGTTCAGTTAGGAAGCAGTTTAGGAATTAAAAGAGTTTATTATAAATAGCCCCGGGATTTACTAGCTGTGTAATTCTGAGCTGGCTGCTTCTCTGAGAGACACCTTCTTCACCTGCAATATGAGAATCATCATAGAGGCCTTGTAGGGTTGTTACATTCAGTAGTGTGTAAGAAACTGCTTAATAAAAATTTTTTTTAATCAAAAAGCTCTAGTGACCAAGAGATCTTTGAAACAAAAGCGTTTACTGAAACTTTACAGATACTAGCCAGAATAAGCCCTGAGTCCTGGTGTTGTCGTAGGTGTGAAGCCAGATATGTGCAGGTGTTACTGGCAGAACATTTTGTGTTTCCCTGATTCTTGTCTTCTTTAAGTTAAGAATTCAATCAAGAGACTTTAAAACAGCAGGAGTTTATTAAGCAAAGCATAAGTACACTCTCAAGAAGGGTGGAGAGTGGGCTCTCTAGAAACCAGAAGCAGCATTGCTATTAGGGTTAGGTTGACTTTTATTTTTTCTTAAGGTGCCCTGCCTGGCATCTTATGTCATTTGATTGACATGTTGATTGACAGCTCTAGGTTATGTAACCATTTTCTCAGCTCTCAGGCACCTTATCCATAAGTACCTAAGCAAAGCCCACAGGGGGGCCAAAATCACAATGCTAATTAGAGTTGGATGTTATTTTAATGCAGTGGGATGACTTTCAAACAAGGTCTTCGGACCTTGCGTATGCCCTGTAATCAGGGAAGCCCCTATGATCTTGGGTCTCTTGAGAATCTAGGTGTCCTTGACTATCTGGGCCTCCTGATAAGATATGCATCCTTGACTGTGGACCTGGGAACCAAGGAGGGTTTAAGGGCTGGTCAGGGCAGAGCCTTTGTGACCGGCTGGCCCCTTTTCCCTGCTTATGTCTGACTAACCGCCTGCTCTAACACAGGGAGGGCACTGGGGACTTCGACTGTTTGCATTTGGTTAGATGTTTGTTTATATTCTAAACATTCCATGTAAACTGTTCTTGTGGTTTGCGGGGAGGGAGGGTATAGATACCAGAACTGCCAAAACTGGTTCCCACATGGAGGAGAAGCTGACTCTGACTTCACCTTAAGGTACATTATAAACCCATTAGCATACTAAAAACCACACCCCTTCATGCCATGACAGTTCCAAGGAAGACCATCTACAGATAAAAAGAGGGTATCGCCCTATTTCCCAGAAATCCCCTCCCTATTCCAAGAAAACCCCAACTGACCTGATGAATATTCCACCCCTGCTTAAACTCCAGCCATAAGACCACCAACCCCTACCGGGCCACTCACCTCTGGCGCATACCCACACTCCCTCCTTAAGTGTGCACTTTGCTTTACAAAACTACTCTTTGCTTGTACCTGCTCAACCTGTTCATGAATTCTTTCTCAATCAGAGTCAAGAACCCTCCAACAAGTTGAGGTCTCACCTAGCATGCAGGGTGATCTCCCCAGTACTGAGACAGAGAGTTTCTGCTTCACAAGCACCAAGGCTAATTAATAGAAACAACTGTCCACCAGACTCAAGAAAGAGGGCACATTTATGAGGGGGTCTCAAGGAAGGAAAGCTCTTTAAATTCACACTGGCTATAGATAGGGAAGGTGGGCTAACACAAACCTAGGAAAGTCCTGGGATAAGTGGCTAGTCCATAGAGAAGGCTTATGTATTGGCTGCCGCTCATGGTCAGGCACTGGTAATGAGCCAGGGGGTTGGGGTGGTCCTGGGGACCTTCTAGATGATTGTTGAAATGACTTCATCCAGGAACATGGAGTTTCTGGTTAGCTATGGTCCAAGGCTACTGACCATGACCTTATCTCTCTTCCTCATTCTCTGACTCTTACATCACTTAATTTAGGATATTTTGGAATTTCCATATCAAATAGTTTTTTCTATTTTTGTAAATTTCCATAAGAAACAGAATTTTACATTATTGTGGGTTTTTCATAATTATATATGATAATTTTTTAATTTTCAAAATAAAGCACAAAGAACTCTAGCCTATAATTCCACTACCTAGATATTACCCCATCAATATTTTCATTATTTATCCTTTCAGTACTTTTTTTCTACTCACATATATGTTTATAAAATGTAGATAACTTTTTAGATACTGCTTTGTATCTTGTTTTTCCTTGCTTGATATAACGGAAATATTTTAAATCTCTGTTTCCATTTTAACTTTCTTGATTTAGGTCCAGTAAAAAAACATGTGTTTGACATTATCCTAAAGGCCATATACACAGGCTAATTATGGTTTTGCAGCTAGACTAAAATGGTAGAGAAAATTTTTAATTAATGCAACACAACATCGTAAGCATATAGGACGATTTAGGGATTAAAATATGGTGCCTTCAATAGAAGTAAGATTAAGGAAATCTGTATTCTTAAGTGCAAGCAATTGAAATCAGGTCTGGCTAACATAAGCAGGAGAGGAATTTATTGGAAGAGTATTGGGCAGCCCACAAGCACCTGCAGGGGGAGAATCAGAGCCACTAAAGTCTGAGCAGCAGAAGCCACAATCCAGAAAGTACCAGAGAGGCAGTTTGTTGAGGATGCTGAGTTGAGTCGCACGTCAGAGGACGACTGACATCAGACATGCAAACCCATTGTAGACTCTTGCTGTCTTTGCTATTACCAGTAATTCCTAAATTGTTCCTGCATCTGTGTGTTACTCCCTCAAGATCTGAGGCCCTAAGCTGTAGTGTCCAAATCCTGGAACCTAGGTAAGATGCCCTTATCCTGGCTGCTCCCAGACTGGAGAGACAGAAGATCACCCCTCTTTGGTTTTGGAAAGTAGAAGGCAGGTCCCTGCATCCCACTAGGGTTGCACATAACAGGGAATTGCTCCTAAATAGAAACAAAGAATGTGGATGGGGGAGGAATATATATATATATATATATGTATATATAATGTATGTGTTTGTATATAAAGAGAAAGAGCTAATCTTAGTGTTCATGACAAAAAATAACTATATGATCACAACCTATTCCTTGACTTTTAATATTCTCCTCTAAATTATGAGAACAATGCTTGCTCCTACTAGTCATTGATGTGTTGTAAAGATAAATGATTTAATATCTGCTAGCTACACTGAACACCTTAGGAAAAGAATGCATTATAGATACAAGTTATTTTAATTAGAAAAACTATAATTAGTAAAGATCATAATATCTGCTGTGCTTCAGACAGGTAACACTCAAAATTGTTACAAAGTCAAAGATATTTTGACTACAGATCATTTTTCTCTAATTACATTACTATATATAAACTTAAGCTTTAAAACTGCATATTTCATTAACTGTTTAAACCTTGTTTATATAAAATACAGTTCCAGACCTTGGAATTGGAGAAGGGAAGAAATATGTGTAGACTGCTCACTTGGTTGGATCTGTTACATTAATTTCACAATCTGTGAAGGAGTGGACTGCCCCTTGAATGGTAATGGAAAATTAGTTTCTTTATTTCTTCATTAAGACTGTGGGAGGAAAATTAATACTCTCTTCAGCTTTTCCAAATTAATAGAATATATCTTTATTAAAATAATAAATGTACATGCCTACTTTCTTTTTGGTTGAGAGCTCTCGAACTCATAGAATGATGGAACTAAAAACTGAGCCTTAGAAATCATCTTGTTAAGGAAACGGAGATTCAGTGAGACTTAGTTACCCAAGGTCACACAATTAACTGAGGACAGAGCAAAACTGAAAACATGGGTCTCTGACTTTTAAATGAGTACTTTCAAATTCTTCAAGTCATTTAAAGGAGGAAAAAAGAAAATTCTTTGATTGTACTTTTCACATTGTTAGTACATGTAATGTTTTCAATTCCTAGGCCCTGATGGATAGTAATACCTTATGCACAATAATAAAGAAAATGTATGCCTTTTCCCAATTTTCTTTTTTGGAGGTTCAGGTGGAAATAAATAGAACCCCTATCTTGGAAAAGAACAACCTTGGGCAAAACTGTGAGGTTGAGTCTTTCTTCAATTAGGCCTTCCCCATTTTATACTCCTATACAAACCCAGGTTCCCAATTAAATAATTCCTCTTCCCCCAACCCTTTTTCATGAAAATTCCTCTGAGATTTTATTTTACTCTGTCATGCATTAACAGTATATGTGATACAGTCACACATGTTTAGGTGTACCCAACACCTACTTTAGGAAATAAACATACCATTGGTATACCACCTCTTCTTTAATTCCCCTGGATTGCATTTTCTCTCCCATGCTCAGAAGTAACTGACCACTCTCCTGTCATTTCTTTCTTCTCTATCATTTCTTTGCTTTCCTGTATAGTTTTACTACATGGTTTAGTTTGCGTATGCTCTCAAACTTTATGTAATTGGCATAAACATAAATATGTTCCTATAACTTTCTGTTTTCACTTAACATTTCATTTGTTGAAAATTGTTACATGTTGCTTTACTGTGTATGTTTTCCACACTATATTGCATGCCATCAGATGAATACCGCAAAATGTATTTATCCATTCTTCTTTTTATGGCCAACCCAATTTTTTGCTGTTACAAATGAAACTGCCAAGCATATTCTTGTACCTCAATCCTCTACTGGAATCACTAAGTGGTAAGGTATGGGCATCTTCAAATTTGAGATAATGCCAAATTGTGTTCTGGAATTATTTTTACCAATTTTACTCTACCTAGCAGTGATTATAAGTTCCCATTGATTTGTACCCTTGCTAACACTTGAAAGTGTCATATTTTTTTCATTTCTTCTAATCAGTTTTATTTTACATTTCTCTGATTAATAATGATATTGAGCATATTGTCACATATTTATTGGCCATTCTGAATCCCCCTCTAATGATTGGTAAGAGATTTTTAAACATATTCTGAACATCAATTGTCTATTATCTGGTTTTGAAAATATTTCTTCTTATTTGTGGCTGTCTTTTCAAATTTTTTCATTATGTTTGCTGAAAATACTATTTTATTTCATTTATCAATATTCTTCTCTGAGAAGCGTTTTTGTTTCTTGCTTAAGAAATCCTTCCCTTCCTTAATATTGTATATTCTTCTCTATTTGTTTCTAATTGTAGTAAACTTTTCCTTTTTACATGTAAGTCTTTAAACAACCTAAACTTCATTTTCATGTATCATGTGAGGACTGAATTTTTTCCCATTAGGATAACAAATTGTCATAATACCATTTATTGAAGAGTCCTTTTATCCTTATGACTGACAATGCCACATCTATTCATATACTAAGTCATAACTTTCTCAAGTTTCTGTTGCTGGACTCTATTTTTTCTTCCATTAATCTATTAGTCTAATATTATACCATCTTAATCACTATAGCTTTGTAAGTCATGTGATAATCTGGAGCACAATTCTCCCTCTACCATATTCTTCTTCAGGAGTGTCTTGGTTAATCTTGGCCTTTTGCTTTGCCAAATGAATTTTAGAATTATTTTGTCAAGATTCCAAAAATAAGTGTTTGAATTTTTATTGCATTGCACTTTAGATTATATTAGGGAGAATCAAATCTTTCTTTCCTTGAACATGTTATTTCTCTTATTTAGCTCTTCTTTGGTGTCTTTCAGCAAAATTTCATAATTTTCCTCATAAAGTTTACATACCTCCTTGGTTGGATGTATTTCTAAATCTATATCTATATGGAAAACCTTATATTTTGCTCTGAGAATCCACATTCATAATTAAGTTATGCCAAATTACTTTAGCCAGGAGCTGCAAATTCAATTATGAAGGCAGGTATAAAAGATCAATGTAAAAAGCAGCCCAAGTGCATCTTACTACACTGGTGGACAGTGACTGCAATGGGGTATAGGGGGGAACTCGATAATATGGGTGAATGTAGTTGAAAGGACCAAACTAACGCCATGACAGGCCTCAGGAAGCCTCTGAAATCAGAAGGCCTGAGTTTCAGTTTCCCTGAAACTACCTGAAAGAATAGGAAAATTTTAAGCAGGCCCTGACCCTTGGCCTGAGTCATAAAAAAAAAAAGAAAAAAACCCGGCCTGAACACAATAGCTTGCAAAACAGGTACTTTTCCCAAACTGATGGGCCTAAAGATAAAAGCTGAAGCCCTGCGGGGCCCTAATTGAAATACTTTTACTATCGAATCATCAGCAGACCCCCTGGTTGTGGTATCAAATCATCAGCAGACCCCCTGGTTGTGGTTTCTTTTCCTTTAAAGCCTCCTGTGATTTCTGCTTGGGGTCGAACTCCTCTGCCCCTGCATGGGTTATGAGTCTCGACCCCAGCGCGCTGGTATGAATCAACAAACCTCTTGTACTTTACATCAAGATCGGACTCCTGTGAGTATTTGGGTCGCCGCTTATCCCGGGTCACGAGAGAGAGTCCACTCCGTTGGACTTTCATTTGGGGGCTCGTCCGGGATCTGCGGCCACCCTATTCTCCAGAGACCCACTTGGAGGTAAGCGAAGGATCCTTAAGTGTCTGTGTGCGCCGGCGCCTGTTTGTTCTGTCAGGTATCTGGGTCTGTGAAAAGCGCTTTCAGTTTCGCAGCCGCTTGTCGCTCCCGTACGGGAACGAAAAGCTGTGGTAAGGCAGACGTGCCAGGGGCCACAAGCTGCAACCCTAGGGGACGCCCCTGGGTGTGAAATGGGGGATTTTTCCGCCCGTCTGTTGGAAAGGGAAAGGGTCCGGTTTGAGCGGATCTGACGAAGGGACCCTCCCCCGCCTGAATACCTCTCGTGTCTGTGGAGTACGAGAGGAGGAAAGTGTTTGTTGGCATCTTTTGTCGTTTTGTGGCTTGCTGTTTTTGTGTATTTAGAAACGATCAAAATGGGACAGACTGTGACAACCCCTTTGTCTCTGACCTTGGACCACTGGACAGACGTTAAGAAAAGGGCCCATGACTTGTCTGTAGAAGTTAGAAAAGGACAGTGGCAGACCCTCTGCTCGGCTGAATGGCCGACCTTCGATGTAGGTTGGCCTCCTGAGGGTACTTTTAATAGAGAGTTAATTTTTGCAGTTAAAAATCTTGTTTTTCAGCCAGGACCCGATTCTCACCCTGACCAACAACCCTACATCATGATCTGGCAGGATTTGGTGGATAATCCTCCTGCGTGGGTAAAACCCTGGGTCCGAAAATCCAAGAAACCAAAGTTTCAAGTGTTGGTACTAAATAGAGGCAGAGCTGCAGGAACCCCGAAACCTAAAATATATCCTGAAGTAGAATCCCCTCCCGAGTGGCCGGAACCTAACCCTCCCCGTATTATCCTGAACAGGCGGCAGAACCTGCTCCAGCCCCTGAGCCACAACCTGCTCAGCCGGTAGTACAAGAGGGGGAAGAGGAAGGGCCCAATGCTCCCCCTTTACCAGCAGCAGCGGGGGGCCCAGCGGCGGGTACCATAGAGGGCCCCCTCCTGGGGATGGGCCGGATTCTACTGTAACTCTCCCACTTAGAGTTTATGGCCCTCCCGTGCTGCCCCCCAGAGTCCAACCCATGCAATATTGGGCATTCTTTTCTGCAGATATATATAATTGGAAGGCTAATCATGGTTCCTTTTCAGAAAATCCTGTAGGACTTACAGGACTGATAGAATCTCTCATGTTCTCCCACCAACCCACTTGGGATGATTGCCAGCAACTGTTGCAGTCTCTTTTCACCACGGAAGAAAGAGAGAGAATCCTGTTGGAAGCCCGGAAAAATGTTTTAGGAGACAATGGACAGCCCTCCCAACTTCCCCATGTGATAGATGCAGGGTTCCCGCTGACTCGACCCAGCTGGGACTTCAATACTCTGGAAGGTAGGGAGAGGTTGACAGTCTACCGCTGGGCTCTGGTGGCAGGTCTCAAGGGAGCCGCACGACAGCCCACTAATTTGGCTAAGGTAAGAGAGATCCTTCAGGGGCCCACCGAACCCCCCTCAGTTTTCCTTGAGCGCCTTATGGAGGCTTATAGGCACTACACTCCTTTTGATCCCACCTCTGAGGGGCAGCGGGCAGCAGTAGCCATGACCTTTATAGGGCAGTCAGCATCTGATATTAGAAAGAAGCTGCAGCGCCTTGAAGGACTGCAGGATTTTACTTTACAGGACCTAGTGAAAGAGGCTGAGAAAGTGTATCACAAAAGGGAGACAGAGGAAGAGAAAGAACAAAGGGAGAAGAAAGAGAGAGAGGAAAGGGAAGACAGAAGAGACAGAAGGCAGGAGAGAAATTTAACTAGAATTTTGGCCGCAGTAGTAAGTGAAAAAGAAAAAGGATTTCAGAAGCTTAGACAGACAGGGAACCTGAGTAACAAGGGCCAGAAGACGTCGAGAGATACTGGCAGGACACCCCTCGACAAGGATCAATGTGCCTACTGCAAGGAGAAAGGGCATTGGGCCCGAGAGTGCCCAAGGAGAAGAGGCAGGAACCCCAAGTTTTAACCCTAGATGAAGATGACTAGAGGGGACGGGGCTTGGACCCCCTCCCCAAGCCTATGGTAACCTTACAGGTGGAGGGGCGACCAGTGGATTTCCTGGTCGACACAGGGGCAGAACACTCTGTGCTACTGAGACCTTTGGGAAAATTACAAGACAAAAAGTCCCTGGTCCTGGGCGCCACAGAACAAAAACTGTACTCATGGACTACCCGAAGAAATGTAGATTTAGGTGTGGGACGGGTAACCCACTCATTTCTAGTTATAGCTGATTGCCCCTCCAACCTGTTGGGGAGAGATCTCCTCACCAAAATGGGAGCTCAAATTTTCTTTTCCCCATCAGGGCCTGAGGGCACCTTGCAGGAAGATCCCACAGTTGTTTTAAGTTTGAGATTAGAAGAAGAATATCGGATATTCACTGAGAAGTCAGTCCCTGAAGATATGCAAGACTGGTTGAGACAATTTCCCCAAGTTTGGGCGGAAACAGGGGGAATGGGCTTAGCAGAACAGATTCCGCCTCTGGTGATAGAAATGAAGGCTTGTGCCTCCCCAGCAGCAGTGCGCCGGGACCCCATGAGCCAGGAGGCCAGACTAGGCATTCGCCCCCATATTCAGAGGCTCTTACAGTCAGGAATCCTGGTGCCATGCCGCTCCCCATGGAACACCCCACTGTTGCCTGTCAAAAAGCCCGGTACAGGGGACTACTGGCCAGTTCAGGACTTGCGGGAGGTGAACAAAAAAGTCCAAGACATTCACCCCACGGTGCCCAATCCATATAACCTCCTCAGCTCTCTCCCCCAAGAAAGAGGCTGGTATACTGTGCTAGACTTAAAGGATGCCTTCTTCTGCATGAGATTACATCCATCAAGTCAGCCCATCTTTGCATTTGAGTGGAGGGATCCTGACACTGGGCAAACGGGACAACTGACCTGGACCCGATTACCTCAAGGATTCAAGAATTCTCCCACCCTCTTCGATGAGGCGCTACACCGGGACTTGGCCCCCTTTCGGGCCACAAATTCCAAGGTAACTCTCCTCCAGTATGTTGATGATTTGCTTTTGGCAGGAGAGACTTATCAAGATTGCCTTGAAGGGACCAGAAGCCTCCTCTCCTAGCTGGGCCGGTTAGGATACCGAGCCCCTGCCAAAAAGGCTCAGCTATGTAAACAGGAGGTGGTCTACTTGGGTTACTCTTTAAAAGGAGGGAAAAGATGGCTGACCGAGGCCAGGAAGAAGACTGTCACACAGATTCCAGTACCTAAGACATCTAGACAGGTACGTGAGTTCCTGGGCACTGCTGGCTTTTGCCGACTTTGGATCCCAGGCTTTGCTACCTTGGCAGCCCCTCTCTACCCTCTAACCAAGGAAGGGGTAGAGTTTCAATGGGAAAAAGAACATCAACAGGCCTTCGATGAGATTAAGAAGGCCCTTCTCTCGGCACCGGCATTGAGCTTACCAGATCTGACCAGGCCCTTTACCCTCTATGTAGATGAGAGAGGGGGAGTAGCCAGGGGAGTTCTTACCCAGGCCTTGGGACCCTGGAAGAGGCCAGTGGCATACCTGTCAAAGAAACTGGACCCAGTGGCCAGCGGATGGCCATCCTGCTTAAAAGCCATTGCAGCAGTCGCGATCCTGGTCAAGGACGCTGACAAATTGACTATGGGACAACAGGTGACTGTAATTGCTGCCCATGCCCTAGAGAGTGTTATCCGCCAGCCTCCTGATCGGTGGATGATGAATGCTCGTATGACCCACTACCAAAGCTTATTGCTGATGGAGAGAATCATCTTTGGCCAGCCTGCCCTCCTTAACCCCGCTACCTTACTGCCTGAGGACACTGAGGAGCCAGTTGTTCACACTTGTGCAGACATACTGGCTGAGGAAACTGGAGTCAGAAGTGACCTTACAGACACCCCCTGGCCTGATGCTACCACTTGGTTCACGGATGGTAGCAGCTTCGTAGTTGAAGGTAAGAGGATGGCTGGGGCTGCGGTAGTAGATGGAGAGCAGACAGTGTGGGCAAGCAGTCTACCTGAAGGGACCTCAGCTCAGAAGGCAGAACTCATAGCGTTGATACAGGCTTTGAGGCTAGCTGAGGGGAAGGTCATCAATATCTACACGGATAGTAGATATGCTTTTGCCACAGCACATGTACATGGTGCCATCTATCGGCAGAGAGGATTACTGACATTGGCAGGTAAAGAGATTAAAAATAAAGAGGAAATTCTGAGTCTATTAGAGGCAGTGCATTTGCCTAAAAAGGTGGCCATCATACACTGCCCTGGACACCAAAAAGCCACCGATAAAATAACTAAAGGAAATCAGTTGGCTGATCAGGCAGCAAAGAAAGCTGCTCACGGAACCCCAGTATTGCCAGCAACGAGTGACTATGAGACAGAGCCCAGCCCTGAGAAATTCCAGTACACTAGAGAAGATTACCGGGTCATGAATCGCCTACGGTATACTATAGAAACGCCTCAGGGATTAAGAAAGACGGGAGATGGGAAAATCATATTCCCCCAGAGGGAGGCTAGAGAATATGTGAAACAGCTCCACCGGCTCACCCATCTGGGGACCAAACACCTGAAGAGGACAGTAAAATCATCCCCCTACTATGTAATTGGACTTCCTGAGGTTATCAATGCTGTAGTTAAACACTGTATCTCTTGTGCCATGACAAATGCAGGCTCCAACCAATACCCTCCTGGACGAAGATTGCGGGGTGATCAACCTGGAGCTTACTGGGAAGTAGACTTTACTGAAATAAAACCTGCCAGATATAGAAATAAATATCTACTAGTTTTTATAGATACCTTCACAGGATGGGTAGAAGCATACCCAACTAAGACAGAAACTGCCAACATAGTAGCCAAGAAGATTCTAGAAGAAATTTTTCCCAGGTTTGGGATCCCTAAGGTAATCGGATCTGACAACGGGCCCGCCTTCGTTGCTCAGGTAAGTCAGGGATTGGCCAAACAAATGGGGTTTGAATGGAAATTACATTGTGCATATAGACCCCAAAGCTCAGGACAGGTAGAGAGGATGAACAGAACTCTAAAAGAGACCTTGACTAAATTAGCCTTAGAGACCGGTGGGAATGACTGGACAGCTCTCCTTCCCTTTGCCCTGTTCTGGGTAAGGAACACCCCAGGGCGCTTTGGACTAACCCCCTATGAGCTTTTGTGTGGAGGACCGCCCCCCCTTGTAGAAGCAGGAAGAATACATAACCCTGATGTTGTTCTTTCTCAACCCTTATTCGTCCGCCTAAAAGCCCTAGAAGTAGTTCGCCAGCAGGCATGGGAACAACTGAAGGAGGCCTACTCCACTGAGACCACCACCGTCCCTCACCAGTTCCGAGTAGGAGACGCTGTCTACGTACGCAGACACCGGGTTGGGAATCTCGAGCCTCGGTGGAAAGGACCCTACCTAGTCCTGCTGACAACTCCCACTGCAGTGAAGGTCGAAGGAATAGCCGCCTGGATCCACGCCTCCCACCTAAAAGCTGCACCAAAGGCAGAGGAAGATGAGTCCTGGCAAGTGGAAAAGACTGATAATCCTCTTAAGCTTCCTTCGCCTGCGCCGTAACCCTGATCCCCGGACACTCCCACCACCGCCTCCCTCGGGCTCCCCCTAATCCCCATGCCCCCCAGCTACTTACCTGGCTCCTTATTGACCCTGATACAGGCACTATTCTAAACAGCACACAGCACGTCACCCCCCCAGGAACATGGTGGCCAGATCTCCACTTTTGCCTCCACCAGATAAATCTAAGGGTTACAACTACGCCCCCGAATTTGGCTCACAGTTATGGCTTTTATAGCTGTCCAGGCACTGATAAGGGAGGACATTGTGGGGGAATCATAGACTCCTACTGTAAAAAATGGAGCTGTGTCACATCCAATGATAAAGACTGAAAATGGACCACTGACTCCTCTAAAGATAAAGTAGAATTCTCTTTTTTCAATCCAAAACCAATAGGAGAGGGCTAGACCTGCTGTTTTTAAAAGATGGTGAATTATGTGCTGCATTAAAAGAAGAGTGTTGCTTCTATGTAGACCACTCCGGAGTCATTAAAGACTCTATGACCAAATTAAGAGAAAGACTAGACAAGCGCCAACGAGACCGAGAGGCTCAGCAAGGGTGGTTTGAAGGATGGTTCAGTTAATCTCCTTGGTTTACTACTCTAATATCTTCCCTTTTGGGGCCCATCCTGATTTTTCTTTTGTTACTCACTATTGGCCCTTGCATCCTGAACAAATTAGTAACTTTTATTAGAGAACGGATTAGTGCTGTACAAATTTTAATGATAAGACAACATTACCAGTCCGTACCTAATTCTGAGAAAGAATTCTATGCTAATACAGGACTCTAGTTCTATGATTAGAACTACGCATAAGAAGAAGTGGGGAATGAAAGGACCAAACTAACGCCATGACAGGCCTCAGGAAGCCTCTGAAATCAGAAGGCCTGAGTTTCAGTTTCCCTGAAACTACCTGAAAGAATAGGAAAATTTTAAGCAGGCCCTGACCCTTGGCCTGAGTCATAAAAAAAAAGAAGAAAAAAACCCGGCCTGAACACAATAGCTTGCAAAACAGGTACTTTTCCCAAACTGATGGGCCTAAAGATAAAAGCTGAAGCCCTGTGGGGCCCTAATTGAAATACTTTTACTATCGAATCATCAGCAGACCCCCTGGTTGTGGTATCAAATCATCAGCAGACCCCCTGGTTGTGGTTTCTTTTCCTTTAAAGCCTCCTGTGATTTCTGCTTGGGGTCGAACTCCTCTGCCCCTGCATGGGTTATGAGTCTCGACCCCAGCGCGCTGGTATGAATCAATAAACCTCTTGTACTTTACATCAAGATCGGCCTCCTGTGAGTATTTGGGTCGCCGCTTATCCCGGGTCACGAGAGAGAGTCCACTCCGTTGGACTTTCAGTAGTAACCACATTGTTTTTCATATGAAACCTTCATAATAGTGTATATCAATAATACCTTAATTAAAAAATTGTTATAAAAAAAAACGCAGCCCAAGTGTAAGATAGTAGACAGTAATGAAGATTGAAGGGCTTCTACTCAGCTCCAGCCAATTGTTACCAAATATTACCAGAACCTCCAGATATTCCAGACTTGCTAGAAATTTCCTGGTTTTTAAAACACTGTGTAGGCTTCCAGTTTCGATCATCCTTGGATACTTTAAAATAAAGAATGATAAGTGAAATGTCAGGTTTCAGCCAGCAAGATAGGACTTCAGAGAGCAGCAAGGAAAACAGGCCACTAGAATGGCTATTAAAAAAAAAAGACAATAAAAAGTGTTGACAAGGATGTGGAAAAATTGGAATCCATGGCTAGTGGGAATGCAGCCACTTTGGCAGTTCATAAAAAGTTAAACACAGGGTGCCATTGACCCAGCAAGTCCACTTCTAGATACATCCACAAAAGAAGCAAAAACATGCATCCACACAAAAACTTATTTAAAAAGTTCATTGCAACATTATTCATAATAGTCAAAAAATGGAAAACAACCCAAATGCCCATCACCTGATGAATGGGTAGATAAGATGTAATATATATATATTATTTGGCCATGTAAAAGGACAAAGGGCTAATACATGGATGAACCTTGAAAACATGCTAAGCAAAAGAAGCCAGTCACAGAGTGCTACATATTATATAACTCCATTTTCATGAAATATCAAGAATAGGCAAATCCATAGGAACAGAAAATAGTTTAGTAATTCCCAGGGGCTGGAGAGAGAGAGAATAGAGAGTAATTGTTAATGAGTATGGGGCTTATGTTGGGAGTGATAAAAATGTCCTATAATTAAATAGTTGAGATGGTTTCACAACCTTGTGAAGATACTAAAAACATTGAGTTGTATGTGTTAAAAGGATGAATTTAATGGCATACAAATTACATCTTAATTTCAAAAATTTTAACATAAAAAAAAGTAATCAAGTATGTATTGGACCTTCCTTCAGAGGTAAAATCTGCCAACATAAAGTTAGTTGTGACTTTGAGATTAAATAAATTCACCCATAACTAAAAGTGAACATTTCTGTTTGTATAATTTTCCCTTTTTCATAACTGCTTTTGATGGTAACACCTTTGACATCATACATTTAGCAAGACCTGTTCTTCCACAGGGGATGGAAAATGTTTGTAACATCTCTTTGCTTATTAAAACACTGTGATTTATGTTGCCTTGGGTTAGTATGATTTTTTCTTTACTAGTATTTCTAAAAAAAGATGGACTGAATGTTTCTTCCAGGTCCCTGATTAGGTTCTCACCCCAACCTGCTGTCTTTGCTATGAATCCCATTTTCTCCCAACTCCGTAGGGACCTCCTTTCCTTTCTAGTTTCATCTCCTTAAAACCTTTGGAACTTCCCCAGTTACTGCCCTCATGCACCTAGTTCCCTCAACCAATCCAGCCCTCCTAGGTCTCTGTGCCTTTATATATGATGTGCACTCTTTAGGGAAACTCATGTGGAGTGGAAGTAGCAATGGATAAAAAGGGGTTCATGGATATATTTTGGAGGCAGTGCTAAACAGACTTGTTAATGAATTGGATATAAGGTAGGAAAGAAGGAAAGAACCAAAAATGCCTACTAAGTTTCTGACTTTAGTAACTTTTCAGATGGTACTGCCATTTCCCAAGTTTTGGAAGACCAAGGTAGGGGAGGACCAGCTTTAACATGACAAGCTTGAGTTTTCTATGAGACATCAGATGGAGATATCTTACTTTGGAGTGAGATAATATGTATCAGGAACACAGAAGATTTGTGCTAGGGGTATAAGCTGGGAGTTGTCACCACATAAGTAATATTTAAAACTATGGAGATGAACACATCACCTAGGAAAGAAAGTTTCCAAACAGTACTCAATAAGTATTAGGTAGTAAAAGGTTGTACCATAATTTATTTAACAAATCCCTTTTTTATAAATGTGTTCCTAATGTTTTATGTAACTCATGAGTAACTTGTGTAACATCTACAAATATTTACAACCATTTATTTCTAGTAAAAGTCATCTTTTTTTATTGAGATAATATTGAGGAGCTGAAAGAGATTAAAGATGGTGGTGTGAGAGGTAAGACAGAGGCTTCCACCTAAAACTGCATATAACATGAAAATATAATTGATACAACTACTCCTGAAACAGGAACAGAAAAGAGGACTGTGCCAGACTGCATACACCTGGAGAAAAGAGCAAAACCTCATGGAACAGGTTAACGTACCAAAGCCATGGCCCGGTGGGACTGAAGCCCTTCCCCCACACCAGCTCACCGGTGGGAGGAAGAAAAAGGAGCAGGGAGGGAGTGGAGGCCTGGGATGGCTGAATACCTAACTCCAGAGATCTGCTCTGGGAACACAAACCTACATGTCATGTTCAATGCATGGTACTCTTGTGAGTAGGGTCTTGGAAAGCTAAGACAGGTAGAATTCCTGAAGAGATTCCAGCTGCTTGTGGAAAGCAAGGATCCATATCCGGCTGCTCTGGGACAAAAGAAAGACGAGAAGTCTGAGAGACTTCCTAACAAGGAAGCCCTTAGTGAGAGGGCTGCTAAAGGAGCAAGGATAGCACAGAGCTCACTGCTCAGGAGAAAGACAGGTAGACAAAATAGTCCATGTGCACACAGCCCACCAGGTTGGGAGCTATCACGTTCTTCAGGTGCTCCAGCTCCCTGGATAGCTACACAGCTCCAAGGACCCCCTACGTGATACACAGCCTAATACGTCTTTCTCCTGGCCAGCCCCAACTGGCTTGCAAACCTGCAAACCCTACCCTGGTTTTAGGCCAGCCAGAGGGAAGATCTGTCTACAGAAACTACAAACGCAAAACATAGAGGCTTATACATGTGTGCTCGACCCACTGGTTCAGGCACTGGAGTCAGGCATAGTCGCCAGGAATCAGGAAACAGCTCTTTCCTTCCCCCCACACCAATACCACTCCCCTGCAACCCACGACATTGCTTCAGGGGCTGAGCACCAGAGAATAGAGCTTCTGGGCACTAGAGGGCGCCATATACAAATATGAAAAGCCAAAAGAATCTGGTACAAAGTAAAATTATTAATACAACTCCTGAGAAAGATTTAAATGACATCAATCTCATGAATCTTCCCAAAAGATGAAAATAAAAATCATTAATATGCTCATGGAGGTACGGAAAGATATTCAAAAACTCAGGAATGAATTCCGGCTGGAGATCCAATCATTGAAGAACCCAAAGGAGTGTATTAAAAGCAGATTAGATATGGTTGAGGAGACAATAAATGAAATAGAAACAAGAGAAGAGGAATACAAAGAAGCTGAGGCACAGAGAGAAAAAAGGATCTCTAAGAATGAAAGAATATTGATAGAACTGTGTGACAAATCCAAACAGAACAATATTCACATTATAGGGGTACCAGAAGAAGAAGAGAGAGAAAAGGGGATAGAAAGTGTGATATAGGAGGTAACTGCTAAAAACATGCCTAATCTTGGAAAGGAAATAGTCTCTCAGGCAATGGAGATGCACAGATCTCCCAAGACAAGGGACCCAAGGAAGACAACACCAAGACATATAATAATTAAAATGGCAAAGATTAAGGATAAGGACAGACTATTAAAAGCAGCCAGAGAGAGAAATAAGATCACATACAAAGGAAAACCCAAAATGCTATCATCAGATTTCTCAACAGAAACCTTACAGGCCAGAGGGGAGTGGCATGATGTATTTAATGCAATGAAGCAGAAGGGCCTTGAACCAAGATTATTTTATCTAGCAAGATTATCATTTAAATTTGAAGGAGAAATTAAACAATTCCCAGATAAGCAAAAGCTGAGAGCTTTTACCTCCCATAAACCATCTCTACAGTGTATTTTAGAGGGACTGCTATAGACGGAAGTGTCCTTAAGGTTTAATAGAAGAGCTGTCACCAGAGGTAATAAAACCACAGTTAAGAAAGTAGAACAGTTCATTACTAAGCAAATGCAAAATTAAATTAACTATCCCCAAAGTCATTCAAGGGATAGACAAAGAGTACAGAATATGATACCTAATATACAAAGAATGGAGGAGGAAGAAAAAGGAGGAGAAAAAAAAGAAACTTTAGATTGTGTTTGTAGTAGCATATTAAGTGAGTTAAGTTAGACTCTTAGACAATAGGAAGTTAACCTTGAACCTCTGGCAACCACGAATCAAAGCCTACAATGGCAACAGGTACATACCTATCGATAATCACCATAAATGTATATGGACTGAATGCACCAATCAAAAGACATAGTGTCACTGGATGGATAAAAAAGCAAGACCCATCTATATACTGCCTACAAGAGACTCACTTTAAACCCAAAAACATACACAGACTAAAATTGAAGGGATGGAAAAAGATATTTCATGCAACTAATAGGGAGAAAAAACCCGGAGTTGCAGTACTAATATCAGACAAAATAGACTTCAAAACAAAGAAAGTCACAAGAGACAAAGAAGGACTGTACATAATGATAAAAGGATCAATCCAACAAGAAGATATCACCATTATAAATATCTAGGTGCCCAACAGACGAGCATCTACATATGTGAAATAAATACTAACAGAATGAAAAAGGGAATAGAATGCAATGCATTGATTGTAGGAGACTTCAACACTCCACACCCCTGAAAGGAAAGATCACCCAAGCAGAAAATAAGTAAGAGAGAGGCATTGAACAACACATTAGAACAGATGGACCAAAAAGATAACTACCGAACTCTCCACCCAAAATCAGCAGAAGACACATTCTTCTCAAGTGCACATGGAACATTTTCAAGAATAGATCATATACGAGGCCACAAAAAGAGCCTCGGTAAATTAAAAAAGATTGAAATTGTACCAACCAGTTTCTCAGACCACAAAGGTATGAAACTAGAAATAAATTATCCAAAGAAAATGAAAAATTCCACAAACACATGGAGGATTCACAACATGCTCCTAAACAACCAATGGATCAATGACCAATAAAAACAGAGATCAAGCAATATATGGAGACAAATGACAACAATCATTCAACACCGCGAAATCTGTGGGACGCAGTGAAGGCCGTGCTAAGAGGAAAGTATATTGCAATACAGGCCTACCTCAGGAAAGAAGAACAATCCCATATGAGCAGTCTAAACTCACAATTAATGAAACTAGAAAAAGAAGAACAAATGAGGCCCAAAGTCAGCTGAAGGAAGGACATAATAAAGATTAGAGCAGAAATAAATAAAATCAAGAAGAATAAAACAATCAAAAGAATCAATGAAAGCAAGAGCTGGTTCTTTGAGAAAATAAACAAAATAGATAAACCCCTATTTATCAAGAAAAAAAGAGAGTCTACTCACATAAACAGAATCAGAATTGAGAAAGGAAAGATCACTATGGACACCACAGAAATAAAAGAATTATTAAAGAATACTATGAAAAATTATATGGTAAACTGAATAACCTAGAAGAAATGGACAGCTTTCTAGAAAAATACAACCCTCCAAGGCTGACCCAGAAAGAAACAGAAAATCTGAACAGACCAATTACCAGCAACAAAATTGAACTGGTAATCAAAAACCTATCTAAGAACAAAACACCTGGACCAGATGGCTTTACCGCTGAATTTTATCAAACATTCAGTGAAGACCGAATACCCATCCTTGTTAAAGTTTTCCAAAGTGTACAAGAAGCGGGAATACTTCCAAACTCATTCTATGATGCCAGCATCACTCTAATACCAAAACCAGGCAAAGACACCACAAAAAAAGAAAATTACAGACCAATATCCCTGATGAACATAGATGCAAAAATACTCAACAAAATACTAGTGAACCAAATTCAAAAATACATCAAAAAGGTCATCCATCATGATCAGGTAGGATTTATTCCAGGGATGCAAGGATGGTACAACATTCGAAAATCCATCAACATCATCCACTACATAAAAAAAAAGGACAAAAACCACATGATCATCTCCATAGATGCTGAAAAAGCATTTGACAAAATTCAACACCCATTCATGATAAAAACTCTCAACAAAATGGGTATAGAGGGCAAGTACCTCAACATAATAAAGGCCATATACAACAAACCCACAGCCAACATTATACTTAACAGTGAGAAGCTGAAAGCTTTTCCTTTAAGATCAGAAACAAGACAAGATGCCCACTTTCCCCACTTCTATTCAACATAGTTCTGGAGGTCCTAGCCAAGGCAATCAGACAACACAAAGAAATAAAAGGCATCCAGACTGGCAATGAAGAAGTTAAACTATCCCTGTTTGCAGATGACATGATATTGTACATAAAAAACCCTAAGGAATCCACTCCAAAACTACTAGATCTAATATCTGGATTCAGCAAAGTTGCGGGATACAAAATTAATACACAGAAATCTGTGGCATTCCTATACACTAACAATGAACTAGCAGAGAGAGAAATCAGGAAAACAATTCCATTCACAGTTGCATCAAAAAGAATAAAATACCTAGGAATAAACCTAACCAAGGAAGTGAAAGACTTATACTCTGATTACTACAAGAGACTCATGAGAGAAATTAAAGAAGATACCAATAAATGGAAACACATCCCGTGCTCATGGATAGGAAGAATTAATATTGTCAAAATGGCCATCCTGCCTAAAGCAATCTACAGATTCAATGCAATTCCTATCATAATACAAACAGCATTCTTCAACGAACTAGAGAAAATCGTTCTAAAATTCATATGGAACCACAAAATACCTTGAATAGCCAAAGCATCCTGAGAAGGAAGAATAAAGCTGTGGGGATTATGCTCCCCAACTTTGAGCTCTACTAGAAAGCCACAGTAATCAAGACAATTTGGTACTGGCACAAGAACAGACCCATAGACCAATGGAACAGACTAGAGAGCCCTGATATAAACCCAACCATATATGGTCAATTAATATATGATAAAGGAGCCATGGATATACACTGGGGAAATGACAGTCTCTTTAACAGCTGTTGTTGGCAAAAATGGACAGCTACATGCAAGAGAATGAAACTGGATTATTGTTTAACCCCATACACAAAGGTAACCTTGAAATGGACCAAGGACCTGAATGTAAGTTATGAAACCATAAAACTCTTAGAAGACAACATAGGCAAAAATCTCCTGACTATAAGCATGAGCAACTTCTTTCTGAACACATCTCCTCCAGCAAGGGAAACAAAAGCAAAAATGAACTCATGCGACTACATCAAACTAAAAAGTTTCTGTATGGCAAAGGTCACCATTAACAGACAAAATGGCACCCTACAGTATGGGAGAATATATTTGTAAATGACATATCCGACAAGGAGTTAACATCCAAAATATATAAAGAACTTACACGCTTCAACACCTAAAAAGGAAATAACCCTATTAAAAAATGGGCAGAGGATATGAAGAAACAGTTCTCCAAAGAAGAAATTCATATGGCCAACAGACACATGAAAAGATGCTCCACATCACTAATCATCAGGGAAATGCAAATTAAAACCACAATGAGATATCACCTCACACCAGTAAGGATGGCCACCATCCAAAA
The DNA here is from genome assembly GCA_032199065.1 of Smutsia gigantea. Classification (NCBI taxonomy): domain Eukaryota; kingdom Metazoa; phylum Chordata; class Mammalia; order Pholidota; family Manidae; genus Smutsia; species Smutsia gigantea. The sequence goes on along the minus strand of JAVSCE010001328.1, from coordinate 41,114 downwards.
GAATAAGAACAACAAATGCTGGCGAGGATGCGGAGAAAGAGAATCCCTTGAACACTGCTGGTGGGAATGTAAGCTAGTTCAACCATTGTGGAAAGCAATACGGAGGTTCCTCAAAAATAGAAATACCTGGTAATCCCACTCCTTGGAATTTACCCAAAGAATACAACTTCTCAGATTTAAAGACATATGCACCCCTATGTTTATCGCAGCACTTTTTACAGTAGCCAAGGTATGGAAGCAACCTAAGTGTCCATCAGTAGATGAATAGATAAAGAAGAGGTGGTACACATACACAATGGAATACTATTCAGCCATAAGAAAGAAACAAATACTACCATTTGCAACAACATGGATGGAGCTGGAGGATATTATGCTCAGTGAAATACGCCAGGCGGAGAAAGACAAGTGCCAAATGATTTCCCTCATTTGTTGAGTATAACAACGAAGCAAAACTGAAGGAACAAAATAACAGCAGACTAGGAGACTCCAAGAAGGAACTAGTGGTTACCAAAGGGGAGGGTGTGGGAGGGCAGGTGGGGAGGGAGGAAGAAGGGGATTGAGGGGTATTATGTTTAGTACACATGGTGTGGGGGGTCACAGAGAAAACAGTGTAGCACAGACAAGGCAAACAGTGAATCTGTGGCATCTTACTACACTGAAGGACAGTGACTGCATTGGGGTATGGGTGGGGACTTGATAATATGAGTAAATGTAGTAACCACCTTGTTTTTTCATGTGAAACCTTCATAAGAGTGTATATCAAATACACCTTAATAAAAAAAGATATCATTGATATACAGTCTTATGAAGGTTTCACATGAGCAACACTGTGGTAACAACATTCACCCATATTATCAAGTCCCCCTACACACCCCATTGCTGTTACTGTCCATCATCATAGTAAGATTAAAAGCCAGCTTTTCAAAAAAGACGACTACTCAGAATAGATTATGATTTCCCAAAATCAAGCATAAAAAGTAACTCTTGAACATTAAAAGAACAGTTGGGAGAGTAGAACTGTGTGGAAGAGTCAAAGAGAGGAGGATGCCTGCGTGGCACTGTGGAGAAAAGCAGAAATGTGAAGGGGAATTTATCAAATTGCTGAGTCTTTCGAATTTTTTTTTTAAAAAGCTCCTCTTTCATCTCCTTTACATAATATTTAGTAAATTCAACATTATTGACTAAATGGTTTTCATGCAGTGAAATGATTTTCATGGAGTAGGAGTAGCAATGGATAAAAAGGTGTTGATGGCTGTATTTTGGAAGCAATACTAAGTGGAACTGCTAATGAATTGGATATGGGGTAGAAAAGAAGGAAAAGAATTGAGATGCCTACTAAGTTTCTGATTTTAGTTACTTTTCAGATGGTACTGCCATTTTTCAAGTTTGGGAAGACAGTGAATTAAATGATGAGTCCTGACACAAGTGGGCTGGTAACAAAAACAAAAGCTACACAGCCAGTATCTGAGCTACATGTGTTTTTTAAAATGGCAATGCAATGAATATTTTTGGAGCTATATGTTTGCATCCGTTCAGGATTACTTCCCTGGCATGAATTTCCAGATAGTGGATTAAAAACAATGGAACATTTTTTAAGGCTTTTTATACGCATTACCAAATTGCCTTCCAGAAAAGTTGAAATACACCAGCAGAGTATTAGTGTTCATTTCCTCACACCTACATTTTAGTCTTTAATCAAATTAACGGGAAAAATGGTGCCTCCCTGTTTTAACATGGCTTTATCATCCACTAAATTTTTTAACATCACCTTAAGCAGTTTCCTTGTTTGTAATCTTTCTCCACATCAATTCATTATGTATGCCACTGCCAGGTTAATCTTATAGTAGGTTTCCTATGATACTATTCCCTTGTTCAAAAATCTACAATGGTTCCTTATTATGTACTGAATTAAGTACAAACTCTTCAGTCTGTCACTTAAGGTACCCTGCAATATGGCCTTATCACATATTGCCACTTTCATACATATACCCTATAAGCCAGAAAAAATCATATAGTCATTGTTTTCCAGAACATGACCCATAATTTCTCATCTCTATGTTATAATAGTCCGGTGATGAAAATTCGTACGATGAGTGTTTCAAACCTCCCCTCCCCTGTGCTTAGCAGATACTGGTAATCAGTTATCATACTCTTTCCCATTGAGTTGGGATTCAGTGTCTCAGCACAGTTCTACTGACAGCCATTACTAATGAACTGGAATTGGCACTTGAGGCAATGTGCCAATAAACTGGATGGCAATGAACTTGCCATCCCCACAATGGTCCTTTCACCTACTTGGCCTTTATCCCAGCTCCTCTTCTTGAATTTGTTCCCATAAATTAAAGTTTACTTCAAATGTTCCCTCTTCTAGAAAGCCTTTCCTGACTCCAATTCTCTAAGCACATTACATGGCTCTTAGGCTTCTTACTTCATTTTGCCTTGTTACTTGTGTGCTGTTTGCTGCCCTTCTTTGAACCACATGTGTCTTAAAGTATTAAAAGTAGTAAAGAGTTCAGATTCTGGAGCTGGACTGCCTTAGTTCAAATCCTGGATCTGTCTCAACCAACTGTGAGCACTTGAGCAAGTTATTTAACACTTTTGATTGCAGTGTTCATATCTGTAAAATGGACAAAATATTTGGACCTACAGCAGAATGTTGTGAGGATTCAATGAGAAAATGTAAGTCAAGTGCTTAGCTAAGTGCCATATACATATTAAGCCTTTAGAAGTATTCCCTATTTCTCAAAAACTTAAACCATAGAGTTACCATATGATTTACCAATTCCATTCCTAGGTGTAACCCCAAGAGAATTGGAAGCATGCTCACACAAAAACTTGTACGTGTATTTCATAGCAGCATTATTCATAATAGTAAAAAAATGGAAGCAGCACAAATGTCCATCAACTGATGAATAAGCAAAAGTGGTATATCAACACAATGGAATATTATTCAGCCATACAAGGAATGGAGACTTTCATCCAGAACCACCATCTTCCAGTAATTCACCAAAATGACCAACACAAAGGGAAAGAGGAGACCTCGTATATGTTTTCTAGATCTTTTAGAAACCATGGAGTTGTTCTTTGGCCACATACATGCAAATTTACAAGAAAGGTGTTACAGTAGACATCAAGGGAATGGGCACTGTTCAAAAAGGAATGCCTCATGAATGTTACCATGGCAAAACTGAAAGCATCTTCAATGTTCGCTGGCATGCTGTTGGCATTGTTATAAACAAACAAGTAAAGGGCAAGATTCTTGTGAAGATAATCAATGTACCTATTGAGCATATAAGCACTCCAAGAGCCAAGATAGTTTCCTGAAGCACATGAAGGAAAATGATCAGAAAAAGAAGAAAACCGAAGAGAAAGGTATTTGGGTTCCCCTGAAGCACCAGCCTGCCCCACGCCAGAGAAGCACACTTGTGAGAACAAATGGAAAGGAGCCTGACCTGCTGGAACCCGTTCCCAATGAAACCATGGCATGATAGGTGTTAAAAAAAAAAAGACCTCTGAACTGTTAAAGAAAAAAGAAAAAGGAATGAAGTACTGATGCATGCTACAACATGGTTGAAATTTTAAAATATTATATGCTAAGTGAAAGAAGTCAGTCACAAAAGACCGTATATATATGGTGGCATTTATAAGAAATGTGCAGCATAGAGAAATCCGTAAACACAGAAGTAAAGTAGTGGTTGCCAGGGTGAGGGCGCAGGGGAGTGGGGAGTAGTAACTACTAATGTGTATTAGACTTATTTCTGGACTGATGAAATGTTCTAGAATTAGATAGTGGTGATGCCTGCATAATGTGAAATACTGAAATGTTTAAAACGATGAATTTTATATTACGTAAATTATTTCTCAATAAAAAAATGTTACTTATATTGCTATTTATCTGTGTCCCCTAGAGTACCTAATGAGATACCATTAAGAAAGTGATTTTTTTAAAGGAAAGGTATTTAATATGGCCTTCTACAAAGGTGAAATTATTCAGGTAACTTCTATAAATTGTTGTGATTACAATTGACATGCAGAGCAAACCACAGATAAATGGTAATTTATTGCTCTGTAGAAATTCTAAGAATAGGCTAGGCCTAACTAAAACAAAACATTTCCAACAGTCTTGTGATTACACTTTGCTAAAATACAGTCCAGCAAGAAATACTAATGGGAACTCAAAAAAGAACTATAAATATCATTGATATATATTTAAAAAGCTAATTAAAATATATGGCTGTTTTTGAACCCTTTTTGAAAATGTTAATATCCACCATTGACAGGAGAAATTATGGTCTCACTTGTCATTTCCCATTATTCATAGGTGGGCATATACATTTATAATACTTTCTGGAGGTTAATTTGACAACATGTATGATACATACATATATTTATGGCCACAAAAAGGCCTGGGATGATGTACTCCAAGTGAAAATTTGAAGGTAGAATTAGGGATTTTTCTCCACTGTCATTTTCCAGTAAATTTTTCTATAATAAACATAAGCATTGCTTTTGTAATAGGAAATACTGATAGTATTTCTTAGCTTTTTGAAAAGTCATGGGGGCAAGGGGAACCAGTTCACTTTTTAAATCAACTTGTTAACTTTTTTAAAACTTTCATGAATAGACTAGAACCCTTTTAAGCTTCTTAGTGGTATACCAATAAAGTGATAAATAGGTAAAATAGAGAAATAACTGAGAAGACATTTAGATCTGCAACTGGAGAATGACTCGTGAGATATTATCTTACAAATCAGCAATGCAAAAATACAATATTAGAGTTAGGTTGATGAAAATAGATGAGGCAATAACCTCTTGGAATGTTTTAGAACAGAATCTCCACTTACTGAATAGCTAAATTGCCTTCTAAAATGGTTATTCAGAGAATGCCCTTTTTACCACACCATTCTTAATACTGAATGTAACTAGCAAAAAACTAATCTCATTTTACTTTGCATCTCTTTGATTATTAGTGAAACTGAATATTTACTAACGTTATTTATTGACTATTTGTGTTCCTTCTTTTGTGAGTTGTCTGTTCACCTGTTATATGTTTTTTAAATTATCTTTTTTTTCTTGTTGATTTGTTACAGCATTTTAAAGGGTAAAGATTTGAACTCATCTGTCTGTTGCGCCAGGAGTGGGGGAAGGGGTCCCCGCTCTGGACAAGTTCACTATGAATTTGGTGAGACCGAATGAAGAGAAGGGCAAGTTGCGGGTGTTAAAGGGGGTTCATACCACTTTATTCTCACAGCAGGAGGTCTTACCTTTCCTGACTGTCCCTCTAGGTTTCCCTCCTCTACTTGCACCGCCCTCCTGCTCAGCTCTCCGCCCTCGTATTCTTCTCTGTTCTCTCCTTTCAGGCCCCTAGCACCGGGAGGAACTCTGTGGGTGGATCTCTGTGATGGCTGGTGGACACCCGACCAATTAGGTGCCAGGAACTGAGGAGAAAGGAAAATGGGTGTTTCCCTTCTACCTGTCCCTTGAGAAGGTACTCCCATGACTGACCAGCTGCTCTGTCCCTGGTAAACATCCCATAGATATGCAAACAGACTCTCAATGTACACAATGGAAGATATCAAGGCCAGGAGAGTATCCTGGTCAGAAATTTCCATTTTCTCTATGCTGTCATTCATGTTTTATATATTTTTTCCAGTTTATCATCTGCCTTTTAACTTTAATAGTGTCTTATAATATCTAAAAATGTTTAACTTTTATGAGGTCAAATGTATCACTTTTTAAATATTTTTTCCTTTGTTTTTATTAATAGAGAGTCTTTCTTTACTCTAGGAGTAGATACTCACTCTCCCCCTGCATTTTCTTCTAAATCTTTTATGGGGTCATTTTTTTCTGAAAGCCATCTGGAGTTTATTTTGTAGAAAGATGTGAGAGAAGCAACTATTAAAAACACATTTTAAAACATTACACATTACAACAGATTCTGTGCAAAGAAAATGTTTGCAATATTAAATATGTCCAAGGAGTCATCACTTAATACAACAATGTTTCCTACGACATAAACATTTAAACAGTTCTTCAGAGTTATTGGACTGTGTGAAAACTTATTTTAACAGTTTTCCTTTGGGAAAGGTGTCTTTTTACTAATTAAATTCTATATTATTTGAATGTTTTTCAAAGGGTTCATATTGCTTTGCTATTAAATAATTGGAAATGTATTTTTAAAAAAAAGAAAGGTTACATGAAAGGTTGATGCTACATGTGAGAGTCAGATCTTGAACTTAACCTTTTTGTGACTAAAAGAGAACAAAAGAACTCTTCATGAATCATATGGTGTGAATCATAAGCACAATTACTGGATAGAATTCTAATGCCAATGAGGTGAAGTGGAAATCCTACTGGGGAAAACCAGAAATCTTAGTTTCAATACTCCCTCTGACTCACTAAATTTCCTTACATAAATTTCTGATAATTCTACACCCATTCATCAATGCATTAAGCAAAGATCTTAGTTGTTAGAAAAGATGGACTTATAAGTTAACATACTAAAGTATTAAAAGCATCTTAACAATTCTTCCAAATAAAAAATAAATAAATAAGAAAGTGGTTTGCTTGAGGCCACTCTGTGAGGGAAACTGTCTGGAAACCACCTGAGCCCCAGTTCTTTCCACTGTCTTAGGCTGACTTAAATATTTAAAGTTCTAGACTACACCATGTTTTCTTATAAGTTTAGCTTCATGTTTCTTTACCTTTACTCATCTCTTTCATTATTTGTATTTCTTAATCCCTGTTTGTTTGTAAATTTCTGAACTGTAACTATATGGCACTGAGAAACGGCCCCCTCTCACCTAAGTAGGAGAAGACCTCCTTTGAAACCTGGGTGTGGAAAAGGCAGGGGAGGGGCAGGAGAATGGAGAAAGGAAATAAATTAGAATTTTATTTTTTTAACTACAGTACTAAACTAAAAATCTTCAGATAAGATCAGTAATTCTAAAACCAACTCAGGAAACCTAAAATTTTTCCTTGATTAATAAGTCTCCTTTCCAAGGCTCAGCTGTTATTTCAGCGTGCATAAATTCTCAAAGGTCCATTGAGGATAGTGGAGTATCAGAGGTGAATGTTTTGGGGAATAACAGATCATGTTACTGCGAGTGAGACTGAAATAATAATGTATTTTAAGAAACCTAACCTTACTATTTTTAAATTCTAAATTCTAAGAATAAAAGAGAAAAATGAAAAATTATGAGGCAATTGGAGAGCTAAAACAGGAAAAATGGCAGTAGAAATACAAAACACATATACATAGATAAACATACACAATGTCCAAATCTAAGAAAAAGATAGCAAAGTTGGAAAGAAACAATATAGAGGTCCTGATAATAGAAAAAAGATTCTGCAGCAATGTCACCTGATAACAGAAGAATAAAAAATATAAATCAAGTTATCAGAGTAGAGGAACAAATGAAAGTAAATCTAAAAAGTTTTAATATCTCTTTTGCCACATAGAAAATTATATTAATTTTCCATTTTGTATAATTATGGGTGAACAAATTATAATATACATAATATGTCTATATAAATTCTAAAATTTATATTTCGATATGATTGATTTCCTTTTAAATTACATAAATTATATAACAGCAAGTAATCCAAGACCATTCAGAACAGGGAAGAATAATTAGCAGATTATTTAAATGGAACCCTCTTTCCATTTCTATTATTAAGGGTGGTCAAAGAGCCACAGAATTTTAGCATAGAAAAGAATCATAGAATTTATTCAGACCAAACCTCAATGTCTCAGAAGGGACAGAGAGAGTTCAGGGAAGTGATTTGTTCCAAGTCATCTAGCTAGAGAGAAGCAGGCTTAGCACCAGAATGTATATTTTCTTTCATTTTACTTAGCAGTCAGGAAATCCTGCTATGTGCCAGGTGAGGTACAAAGTTTGGTGAATTTTTTTCCTGGATCTTAAGGAGTGAAATGGCAGTGTTGAGGGTGGATAAAGGAGAGCCATAAACTTTACTAAAGCCATTCATGTATATCATTGAAAGAAACAATGCCTAAAAGCCCACATTTTATATGCTAAAACACAGCTACTGAGAATTTTCCTTTGAGGGCTTCAAGCCAGGGAAGTACATAAAATAACAAAGGAGAATCCTTCACCAAAGAAGGATAAATGAGATCCTTGGTTCTTTCTACATTTCCTAACGGCTCTTCCATGTAATGTGTGTTTTTAATCAATACCAGCAACATCAACACGGTGTTATTATCCTTCTTTGATGCAGAGTAAACGAATGATTCTTAAATACTACCAATGATATAGCTGAAAATACATGATTTGCTTATGTTCCCTTTTCACACTTTGTGTGTGGAAAATATGGTTTTGCAATTGATGCCAAATAACCTTGTATGTGAAAAATATCTGTGTTTACTTAGAACGTCATGACTACCTGAATATGAATTTACAAAAAGGAGGCACACAAAAAAATTGTGTGGTAATCAAAGAGTAAGATTATGAGGATAAAATGAGTCTGATGAGTGAAAGAATTAATTATGGTTGTAAAAATGCCAAGTGTGAACAAAGAGAATTTTGTGACCAACTATGACACAGGTCCCTGCCACAGGACCCTGAGGGCAGCTCAGAACCACACTGATTCATGTTCCTGTGTGCCTTGTAAAGATTTGTATGAGGATTACTATTTTTAAAAGCATGACATGTAGCTGTTATTATTACCCACAGTGTGACATGAAACCAGATAACCTCTCACACTGTTCTTGATTTTCTTTAATTTTGTTATTAACATCATTGTTCTTAGATGATAAAATTAAACATAAGCTCTGGGCAAAAGTGCCATTAGACGGTGTGGATAAAATGGTAACAGTTCCAGAATATCTCACCTGGCTTTAGTACATCTGTATATCAATAGGCGTTCAGAGGTGGAAAGAAGTATGGCTTTAGTGTATTTGCATCATTCCTCAGGGGTGGAGAGAAGTTCATCTCCCTATCAGTGGGTAATTACCTGGGCCAGGAGGGCTTATCTGTACCTGAGAGGTGAGGGGGAGGGTCCGTTTTCCTGCTGCTGAGCAGGAGAGAGAGATGGGCCTGACTGTAGTTTTGCAAGCAATAAACAGGTTTTAAGCTTTATTTCTCCCTTTGACTGATATCAGTTTTTAGAGGTATTTTGCCCCGGGATTTCCTTTCCTCAGACTTACATCCTGGCGCAGTTGGTAGGATTCCTCTGAACCTGAAATCTGTCATAATGGGTGCAACCTTTGGGAGGGCTGCCCCTAGAAATGATGGGGAGAAGTGGCCCTCGCTCCGAGGGGCGTGTGTCTACACCCATGTGATCGTGGAGGTGCCACCACCGCTGCTGGCCATGACGACCCCGGCCTGTGGCCCGAGCCTAAGGCTACTGCCGGCCGGAGCCTGGTCACAACTATGGAAAGGAGCAGAAGTCTGGGTCACCTTGATAGAGAAGCAACTGGCTGCTGTGTACCACACCTTGCTGGCTACAGAGCCCATCACCAGAAAAGCTCTGACCAAGGTAATAACCACCTATCCCATCGCAGGGTGGGTGAGAGACTGGACCCAAAGGCCATGGAGTGGTGTGGCACAGACACCTACTGTATATCATGTGACTGGCCATTTGCCTTTGGCATCCCCAAGGAATGATGAAGCAGATGTATTGGCCCTGGTGTGCTGGCTAGAAGGAAAGCCTGCCTCTGAGGTGGCCCAATGGCTACATCAGCATTTGTTGCACATGGGGCAAAAGACAACTGGGCTGTAGCCTGTCAATGGGGCTTGCCATTGACCTTTGAAGAAGTCAGCCAAGCCCTGCATGTTGTGCAGATCAGCAAACCACCAAGAGGGGCCTAGAGCATCTCTACGCAGCCTATGGCTGGCCACAGGTGATTAAGAGCAATCAAAGCACACACTTTATTGGACATGTGTTGCAAGGATAGGTGCCACAATTAGGAATAAAATGGACGTGGCCCTGGACATTTCAACACATGGACAGGCGATGGCTGGCTCTTCTGGCACCTTGGGGAAAAGGCCTGGAAGCTGGCCTCCCATGTAGTCCTGGAATAACAGCAAAGTAGCCCCCCACAATCACGGTTATTTGCTTGTACAGTCCTCGTGTCCTGGATGCACCCCCTGGCTTCAGATGCCACGTTATGGCTGGAATGGACGAGCTTTGGACTTAATCTGCATGGGACTTTGAACCTAGCTGAATTCTTATGCTTGAGAATTATCATGATTGTGTTGTTGTTCTCAAGAAAAAAATGCTTAAAGAGAGGCTTGACTTTGTCTAATGTGTGGTAAAAGTTTTGTGAACAATCTAGCATGGTTGTTAGGAATAAGTAAACACGTGTAGAAACATATTTTGTGCTAAGTGAGAGACTGTGCTGTAAAGTACATTTACTTAATCTGCATAGGCTGAATCCTCTGGCTTGAGGATTATCAAGATTTTATTGCTGTTGCTACTGTATGTTATTAGATTGGTCGAAGAGGGGGAACGAGTAAATTGTTAGGCGAGATTTCTGGAGGGGAGGCCTGTGGGTAAAATTGTAACATTTCCAGAATATCTCGCCTGGCTTTAGTATATCTGCCTATCAATAGGCGTTCAGAGGTGGAGAGAAGTATGGCTTTAGTGCATTTGCATCATTCCTCAGGGATGGAGAGAAGTTCATCTCCATATCAGTGGGTAATTACCAGGGCCAGGAGGGCTTGTCTGTACCTGAGAGGTGAGGGGGAGGGTCCGTTTTCCTGCTGCTGGAACAGAAGAGAGAGAGAGGCTGGACTGCAGTTTTGTAAGCAATAAACGGGTTTTAAACTTTATTTCTCCCTTTGACTGATTTCAGTTTTTAGAGGTATTTTGCCCCGGGATTTCCTTTCCCTGGACTTACAGGGGGCTTTCAGCAAATGTTTAAAATAAAATCTTTAATCCCTTTACCTATTTGCTGAATCTGAAAATAACCTGCATACAGATATAAATTCAACCCTCAACAGTAAGAGTCTTTCATTTTCTACCTACTGATTTTACTAGGAAAAATTAATACAGTAAACAATTGTTGAAATGTCATGGCTAAAATGTCACAGAAACACCAAGTTCAGTAAAGTTGCATCTCCTGTTCTGAATAGCCTAATGGTACAGTCATCAGTGTGTCTTTAAGGATGTGGATGTGACCTTAAAACACAAAGCTTCATGGCCGCAACCTTAACATTTCCTGTCACAGTCTTTGAGTCAGTCCTCATGCCCACACAATAAAGTGAGTTTCCATTTCATTCTTGAGTTCACACAGGTAAGTGGGTGGGTATATGCTCACACTCAGAGATGCATTATCACATTAATCCAAGTCCATTAATCTCATTGCTCTGATTTTTCTCTTATTTATTTTTAAATTAAGTAATTCTTTACCGACTGCCCTCCACTGTGTGGTAATAACTCAAAAAAGCACCGGCAAAAATCAAGAGTCAGGCTGCTACTTGGCCAATGACTGTTCAGGACTCTACTTCATGTTTCAGTATCCCACTTAGTAAAATGAGAATCATAATATCTGGCCCAACTCCATAGATGGTCAGGATAAAATCTCTTAAAGTGCTTTGGAAGAAAAGCATAAGAATATTGTGACTTTAAAAAGCAAGTGGTACAATGAGATATCACCAGTTAGAATGGCCACTATCCAAAAGACAAGAAATAACAAATGTTGGCAAGGATGCAGAGAAATGGGAACCCTCCTACACTGTTAGTGGGAATGTAAATTGATGCACCCACTGTGGAAAGCAGTATGAAGGTTCCCCAAAAAACTAAAAATAGAAGCACCATTCGATCTAGTAATTCCACTTCTAAGAATTTACATGAAGAAAACAAAATCCCTGATTCGAAAAGACATATGCACCCCTATGTTTATGACCACACTATTTGCAATAGCCAAAATATGGAAGCAACTTAAGTGTCCATCAATATATGAATGGCTAAAGAAGATGTGGTACATATACACAATGGAGCGTTATTCAGCCATAAAAAGAAAAGAAATCCTGCCATTTGCAACAACATGGATGGATCTAGAAGGTATTATGCTCAGTGAAATAAGCCAGGTGGAGAAAGATAAATACCATATGATTTCACTTATTTGTGGAATATAAAAATAAAACAGAATGAACAAAACAGCAGTGGACTCATAGTCACTCAAAAGTAACTAGTGGTTACCAGGGGGGAGGGGCTGGGGTTGGTGAAAAAGAAGGGTGAGGGGACTAAAGGGGCAAATAATTCGTAATCACAATATAAGTTGGTCATGGGGACGGTAGTAAATCATGGAGAATATAGTCAATGATTCTGTAACATCTTTCTATGTTGATAGATAGTAGCTGCACTAGAGGGGGTGAGCTGCACTACAGGGGGTAACTTGAACCACTGTGTTGTACATTTGAAACCAATATAAGATTGTATATCAATGATACTTCAATAAAAAAAAGCAAGTGGTACAGAATAAGATGACTACAACAAGTAAATAACAGAAGAAATCAGTCATGAACAATAATGTTAACTGGCTATTATATTTTCTTTCTTTGCTATCTAATCTCAGTATATCTTGCAATTCCACAGTGGTTGAAATTTCTACGTATACTGCCAGATGCTATAATATTCTTTAGTATCCAATATTACAGAGAAACATGCAGGGATATAATTCACCATCAAGAAACAGACTTTCATTTCTGTGTTTGACTCTATAAACTCTGAGTTTGATGTGAGCACAAAGCCTCATTTGTTTTTGATCCAAATATCCCAATATGTGGGTGGGAGCATTCTAGCAAAGAATATCATCAAAGTTCATGTCTGCTTATTCCACACCATGAGTGTCTGACAATTTGCCTCCCCCAATATAATGTGAAGCACTTTTCCTACCTGAAAATAAATCATTTCCACCTAAATAAAAAGATGTTTGGAGCATAACAACATAGAAGCACTTTGCTGGGTACTGTGGAGAATATAAAGATGTGTAAGTAAGTTCTTGTACTTGATAAGAACTTTAAAGGCCTACATTCTTTTTTCTTTTTTAGGCTATTACTTTATTTATTTATTTATTTATCTAATTTATTTTGGTATCATTAATCTACAATTATATGTGCAACATTATGGTTATTAAACTACCCCGTTCATCAGGTCCGCTCCACCAACCCCATTACAGTCATTGTCCATCAGCGTAGTGAGATGCTGTAGAATCACTACTTGTCTTCTCTGAGCTGTACAACCCTCCCTGTGCCCCCCCAACATTACATCTGCTAGTCGTAATGCCCCTTTTTCCCCTTTGTCTCTCCCTTCCCACCCATCCTCCCCAGTCCCTTTCCCTTTGGTAACTATAAGTCCATTCTTGGGTTCTGGGAGTCTGCTGCTGTTTTGTTCCTTCAGTTTTTTTTCTTAGTTCTTATACTGCACATATGAGTGAAATCATTTGATGCCTGTCTTTTTGTGCCTGGCTTATTTCACTGAGCATAATACCCTCTAGCTGCATCCATGTTGTTGCAAATAGTAGGATTTGTTTTCTTCTTATGGCTGAATAATATTCCATTGTGTGTATGCACCACTTCTTCTTTATCCATTCATCTCCTGATGGACACTTAGGTTGCTTCCATTTCTTGGCTATTGTAAATAGTGCTGCAATAAACATAGGGGTGCATCTGTCTTTTTCAAACTGGGCTGCTGCATTCTTAGGGTAAATTCCTAGGAGTGGAATTCCTGGGTCAAATGGTATTTCTATTTTGAGTTTTTTGAGGAACCTCCATACTGCTTTCCACAATGGTTGAACTAATTTGCATTCCCACCAGCACTGTAGGAGGGTTCCCTTTTCTCCACATCCTCACCAACATTTGCTGTTTTTGTGTTTGGGATGTTGGCCATCCTCACTGGTGTGAGGTGATATCTCATTGTGGTTTTAATCTGCATTTCTCTGATGATTAGCGATGTGGAGCATCTTTTCATGTGCCTGTTGGCCATCTGAATTTCTTCTTTAGAGAAGTGTCTATTCATGTCCTCTGCCCATTTCTTAATTGGATTACTTGCTTTTTGCTTGTTAAGGTGTGTGAGTTCTTTATATACTTTGGATGTCAACCCCTTATCAGATACGTCATTTATGAATATATTCTCCCATACTGTAGGATCTCTTTTTGTTCTGCTGATGGTGTCCTTTGCTGTACAGAAGCTTTTCAGCTTGATATAGTCCCACTTGTTCATTTTTGCTTTTGTTTCCCTTGCCTGGGGAGATATGTTCATGAAGAAGTTCCTCATGTTTATGTCTAAGAGATTTTTGCCTATGGTTTTTTCTAAGAGTTTTATGGTTTCATGACTTACATTCACTGAGTCTTTGATCCACCTTGACTTTACCTTTGTGTATGGGGCTAGACAGTAGTCTAGTTTCATTCTCTTACATGTAGCTGTCCAGCTTTTCCAACACCAGGTGCTGAAGAGGCCGTCATCTCCCCATTGTATATCCAAGGCTCTTTTATCAAATATTAATTGACTGTATATGTTTGGATTAATGTTTGGGTTTTCTATTCTGTTCCACTGGTCTGTGGGTCTGTTTTGGTGCCAATACCAAATTGTCTTGATTACTGTGGCTTTGTAGTAGAGCTTGAAGTCAGGGAGCGTAATTCCCCCTGTTTTATTCCTCCTTCTCAGGATTGCTTTGGCTATTCGGGGTCTTTTGTGATTCCATAAGAATTTTAGAATTATTTGTTCCAGTTCATTGAAGAAAGCTGTTGGTAGTTTGATAGGGATTGCATTGAATCTGTAGATTGCTTTAGGTAGTATAGCCATTTTGACAATATTTATTCTTCCTAGCCAAGAGCATGGGATGCATTTCCATTTGTTAGTGTCCTCTTTAATTTCTCTTAGGAGTGCCTTGTAGTTTTCAGAGTACAGGTCTTTCACTTCCTTCGTTAGGTTTATTCCTAGGTATTTTATTCTTTTTGATGCAATTGTGAATGGAATTGTTTTTCTGATTTTCTTTCTGTTAGTTCATCATTAGTGTATAGGAAAGCAACAGATTTCTGTGTGTTAATTTTGTATCCTGCAACTTTGCTGAATTCAGATATTAGTTCTAGTAGTTTTGGAGTGGAGTCTTTAGGGTTTTTTATGTACAATATCATGTCATCTGCAAATAGTGACAATTTGACTTCCTCTTTACCAATCTGGATGCCTTGTGTGTCTTTGTTTTGTCTGATTGCTGTGGCTAGGACCTCCAGTACTATGTTGAATAACAGTGGAGACAGTGGGCATCCTTGTCTTGTTCCCGATCTTAGATGAAAAGCTTTCAGCTTCTCGCCGTTAAGTATGATGTTAGCTGTGGGTTTGTCATATATGGCCTTTATGATGTTGAGGTACTTGCCGTCTATACCCATTTTGCTGAGAGTTTTAATCATGAATGGATGCTGAATTTTGTCAAATGCTTTTTCAGCATCTATGGAGATGATCATGTGGTTTTTGTTCTTCTTTTTGTTGATGTGGTGGATGATGTTGATGGATTTTCGAATGTTGTACCATCCTTGCATCCCTGGGATGAATCCCACTTGATCATGGTGTATGATCCTCTTGATGTATTTTTGAATTCGGCTTGCTAATATTTTGTTGAGTATTTCTGCATCTACGTTCATCAGGGATATTGGTCTGTAATTTTCTTTTTTGGTGAGGTCTTTGCCCGGTTTTGGTATTTGAGTGATGCTGGCTTCATAGAATGAGTTTGGAAGTATTCCCTCCTCTTCTATTTTTTGGAAAACTTTAAGGAGAATGGAGAATGGGTGTTATTTCTTCTCTATATGTCTGGTAGAATTCAGAGGTGAATCCATCTGGTCCGGGGGTTTTGTTCTTGGGTAGTTTTTTGATTACTGATTTAATTTCATTACTGGTGATTGGTCTGTTTAGTTTTTCTGTTTCTTGCTTGGTCAGTCTTGGAAGGTTGTATTTTTCTAAGAAGTTGTCCATTTCTTCTATGTTTTCCACCTTGTTAGCATATAGATTCTCGTAATATTCTCTTATAATTCTTTGTATTTCTGTGGGGTCCGTCGTTATTTTTCCTTTCTCATTTCTGATTCTGTTTATGTGTGTAGATTCTCTTTTTTTTTAATGAGTCTGGCTAGGGGTTTATCTATTTTGTTTATTTTTTCAAAAAACCAGGTCTTGGTTTCCTTGATTTTTTTCTATTGTTTTATTCTTCTCAATTTTATTTATTTCTTCTCTGACTTTGTTATGTCCCTCCTTCTGGGGACTTTGGGCCTCATTTGTTCTTCTTTTTCCAATTTCAGTAATTGTGTCTTTAGACTATTCATTTGGAAATGTTCTTCCTTCTTTAAATAGGCCTGGATTGCAATATACTTTCCTCTTAGAACTGCCTTTGCTGCGTCCCACAGAGGTTGTGGCTTTGTGTTGTTGTTGTCGTTAGTCTCCATATATTCTTTGATTTCTGTTTTGATTTGGTCATTAACCCATTGATTAATTAGGAGAGTGTTGTTAAGTCTCCGTGTATTTGTGAGCCTTTTTGATTTCTTTCTAAAATTTATTTCTAGTTTTATACCTTGGTGATCTGAGAAGTTGGTTGGTAGGATTTCAATATTTTTGAAATTACTGAGGTTCTTTTTGTGGCCTAGTATGTGGTCTATTCTGGAAAATGTTTCATGTGCACTTGAGAAGAATGTGTATCCTGTTGCTTTTGGGTGTAGAGTTCTGTAGATGTCTGTTAGGTCCATCTGTTCTAGTGTGTTGTTCAGTGCCTCTGTGTCTTTACTTATTTTCTGTCTGGTTGATCTGTCCTTTGGAGTGAGTGGTGTGTTGAAGTCTCCTAAAATGAATGCATTGCTGTCTATTTCCTCCTTTAATTCTGTTAGTATTTGTTTCACATATGCTGGTGCTCCTGTGTTGGGTGCATATATATTTATAATGGTTATATCTTCTTGTTGGACTGACCCCTTTATCATTAAGTAATGTCCTTCTTTATCTGTTGCTTCTTTCTTCATTTTGAAGTCTATTTTGTCTGATACAAGTACTGCAACACCTGCTTTTTTCTCCTTGTTGTTTGCATGAAATATCTTTTTCCATCCCTTCACTTTTAGTCTGTGTATGTCTTTGGGTTTAAAGTGAGTCTCTTGAAGGCAGCATATAGATGGATCTTGTTTTTTTATCCATTCAGTGACCCTATGTCTTTTGACTGGTGCATTCAGTCCATTTACATTTAGGGTGATTATGGATTGTTATGTACTTATTGGCATTGGAGGCTTCCTATTCGAGGTTACCAGAGGTTCATGGTTAACTTCCCTACTATCTAAAAGTCTAATAACTCACTTAATATGCTATTACAAACACAGTCTAAAGGTTCTTTGTTTGTTTGTTTGTTTGTTTCCTCCTTTTTCTTTCTACTCCATTCTTTATATATTAGGTATCATATTCTGTACTGTTTGCCTATTCCTTGATTGACTTTGGGGATAGTTGTTTTAATTTTGCATTTGCTTAGTAATTAGGTGTTCTATTTTCTTTATTGTGGTTTTATTACCTCTTGTGACAGCTATTAATCCATAGGAACACTTCCATCTACAGCAGTCCCTCCAAAATACACTGTAGAGATGGTTTGTGGGAGGCAAATTTTCTCAGCTTTTGCTTCTCTGGGAATTGTTTAATCCTTCCTTCAAATTTAAATGATAACCTTGCTGGATAAAGTAATCTTAGTTCAAGGCCCTTCTGCTTCATTGCATTAAATACATCATGGCACTCCCTTCTGGCCTGTAATGTTTCTGCTGAGAAGTCTGATGATAGCCTGATGGGTGTTCCTTTGTAAGTGATCTTATTTCTCTCTCTGGCTGCTTTTAATAGTCTGTCCTTATCCTTGATCTTTGCCATTTTAATTACTACACATCTTGCTGTTGTCTTCCTTGGGTCCCTTGTGTTGGGAGATCTGCGCACCTCCATGGCCTGAGAGACTATCTCCTTCCCCATATTGGAGAAGTTTTCAGCAATCACCTCCTCAAAGACACTTTCTGTCCCTTTTTCTCTCTCTTCTTCTTCTGGTACCCCTGTAATGCGAATATTGTTACATTTCAATTGGTCATACAGTTCTCTCAATATTCTTTCACTCTTAGAGATCCTTTTTTCTCTCTGTGACTCAGCTTCTTTGTATTCCTCTTCTCTAGTTTGTATTTCATTTATTGTCTCCTCCACCATATCCAATCTACTTTTAATACCATGCATTGTGTTCTTCAATGATTGGATCTCTGACCAGAATTCATTCCTGAGTTCTTGAGTATCTTTCCATACCTTCATGAGCATGTTACTGATTTTTATTTTGAACTCCCTTTCAGGGAGAGTCATAAGGTTCATATCATTTAAATCGTTATCAGGAGTTGTATTCATAATTTTACTCTGGACCAGGTTCCTTTTTGTGTTTCATATTTGTGTATGGCGCTCTCTAGTGTTCAGAAGCTCTACTCTCTGGAGCTGCTCTGCCCCTGAAGCAATGCAGGGATTGTAGGGGAGTGGTATTGGTGCCTCTGGGGAGGAAAGGGCTGTTTCCTGGTTCCTGGCTGCTATGCCTGTCTCATTGCCTGAACCAGTGAGCTGAGCACACAGGTATAAGCCTCTGTGCTTTGCGTTTTTAGTTGGTGTAGACAGATCTTCCCTCTGGCTGGCCTAACACCAGGGAAGCATTTCCCAGTTTGCAAGCCTGATGGGGCTGGCCAGAAGAAAGGCGCACTAGTCTGCCTGTCACAGAAGAGGTTCTTGGAGCCGTGTAGGCAGCCAGGGAGCTGGAGCACCTGAAGGTCGTGAAAGCTCCCAACCTGCTGGGCAGAGTGCACCTGGACAATCTTGTCTGCCTGTCCTTTCTCCTGAGCAGTAAGCTCTGTGCAATCCTTGCCCCTTTAGCAGCCCTCTTGCTAAGGGCTTCTTTGTTAGGAAGTCTCTCAGACTGCCTGCCTTTCTTTTGTCCCCGAGCAGCTGGGTATGGATCCCTGCTTTCACAAGCAGCTGGAATCTTAGTCTCTCCAGAAATTCTGCCTGTCTTAGCTTTCCAACCCCCTAATTACAGGAGGATCATGCAAGCACCATGAAATGCAGGTTTGTGCTCCCAGAGCAGATCTCCAGAGGTATTCAGCAGTCCCACATCCCCACTCCCTCTCTGCTCTGTTCCTGTTCCTCCTGCTGGTGAGCTGGGGTGGGAGAAGGGCTTGGATCCCACAGGACCACAGCTTTAGTATGTTACCCTTTTCTGTGAGGGCTACTCTTGTCTCCAGGTGTATGCAGTTTGTTGCCGTCTTCTTTCCCGTTGCTCTTTCAAAAGTAGTTGTAGTAGCTTTATTTTCATATTATATGAGGTTTTAGGGGGAAGCCTCTGTCTCACCTCTCATGCTGCCATCTTTTAATGGGGCCTACATTCTTAATATAGATCTTAGATTAAATTCTCCAAAACAGGGATTGTTGCTTATCTCTCTGCACAGAGTTTAGTGATGTAGTTTAGCTAAATGAATGAATAAATAGAATGGGTTTTCTAATGAAGATGTTTCCTGTTCTAGGATATCAGCTGTAAAAAATCATTTTTGGCCTCTTCAGTATGATCCCAATAGCTTAAGAACGAAAAAGTGATTGAAGAGGGAGAGGAGGATATATCATAAAAAATATTTAGAGAACAAGGTGTACAAATGGAAATCAAGGAAGAAAAGACTGGGAGAAGGGAAAAGAAACTGCAGTGTCTAGAAGGCATTAGGAAAGCAAAATTTCTGCAGAAAGTTTTGGAAGAATTCAGGTTATTCTAAATAAGTATAATAAAATAGACCTTTGTGGGGAGAAAAAAAGAATTGAGTGGAAATTGAATTAAATATTAGGAAGGGAGAAAATGTTTCCTCTGGCTTCCAGCTAGTACCAAGCCTCTTTGGCCAAAACACAGAACCTTAAATAATGTCCCAAAGAACTGTTAAGCATGTTATTTGGACAAGGAAGCATGTGAACATCACCTGGCATAGGTGCTCTTCATTACTTGAGGCAGTAATTCTCAAACGCTTTGATCTTGGGACCTCTACACTCTAGCATTATCAAGAGCCCCAAAGAGCTTTTATTTATGTGGATTATATCTAATGGTATTTGTCATATTACATATTAAAACTGAGAAAATTTTGAAATATTTCAGATCAAGACAACACAGTGTACTTACCCTTTGTTTCCACCTAGACTCAAAGTTCAAGATTTCAACATAACTATTCATTTCAAAATAATGAGGTTGCAGATATCCCGAAAGGTATGACCAAAGATAATAGAAGTACGTAAGTCCTGAGATGAAATTTTATTAATCTCTATAAAAATGTACATGTTGGTAAACCTACTACCCTACAAGAATATACACCTGCAGGCATTCTGTTAGCCGAATGATGACGCCATTGCGTGTCATATAGCCTCTGGAAATTTCCACTGTATGCTCATGAAAGAATGAAAGTGAAAGAGACAAATCACGTCTTATTACTACAACAGAAACAGTTTTGACCTCGGGAACCCCTTGAAGGGATCTTAGAGATGTTCCAGATCTGGTGAAGCACAATTTGAGAATCAATGTAATCAATTAATCTTAAGGTCACTTCCCATTTCATATTACTAATAAAGTGGATTTCTCTAATGAATATTTTGTTCTCGTTGCTGGACCATCCCTTGAGAACCCTTGACCTAAGGTATCCACAAGACAGACCCCTAGCCTAGTGGAGCCCAAAGCAAAAAGCGCGGAACACGCGGAGGGCGCTCCGCCGAGCCTTGAGAACTGGAAATGCTCCCCGAATCCGCAGAGAACGCCGGCTCCGGAAACCAGCGCCGACCCCGCCACCCGCGCGCCAAGGCGGGGCCTCGCCCAGCGCCCGGGGCAGAAGCTGCGGCGGCTGCGGGAACAAGGCGCAGGCTCCCCGCAGCCGCCCCCCAGGGGCCCGCCCGCCGCAGGTAGGCCCGCCCCCGGGGGAGGAGCGCCGCCAGGTGTTCCCCAGGCAGCCGCCGCCTCCCTCGGCCGCAGCTCAGCTCCGCGGCCCCGGGCGTCCAGGCGGGAGCTCGGCGGCGCCCTTCTGCCCACCCCAGGCGCTTCCTCGGTCGGAGCGCGGCGTTGCCGAGATTTGGGGGCCGCTGAGACCGAGGTCTGGCGGCCGCAGGGACGACCCAGCGGAGGGGCTCCGGCCCTGGAGGTGCTGGAACATGCGCGCGGAGCTGCAGGTGCGGGGCCCGGCCTCCTAGCCCCGGCTGGGAGTGGGTTACTCGGAGGGGGCCTCCTCGGCGAGCCGGTCCGATTCAGGCGCAAAGCAGGCGGTGGCCCGCGGCGACAGGGGCCCGCTCACCGTCGGCAGAGTCCCGCGACTTGGCATTTGGCCCTAGGCGCTCCTGGGGCCGCTTTCCCAGCGCGGGGCGGACCGGGGCGACCGAAACTGTGAGCGGGGCGCAGTCGTGCCCTGGCTTTGAGCACAACAGGTTGGTGACTCAGTTGCCGAAGAAACTCAAAGTGCTGAGCCAGGCGCTTTTTTGACGTGTTTTTTTGTTATTTTTGTTTAGTTTGTTTGACAGTTGCCAGACTATGTTTACACTACTGGTTCTACTCAGCCAACTGTCCATAGTAACCTTCGCATTTCCTCATTGCACAAGAAGCCCAACGGAGTCTGGGCATGCGGGAAAAGAAGGTAAGCATGGCTTCAATTTCCAAGAAAACCCTCCTGGAAACCCGAGATCTCAAACGAGAAATGTGTAATATTTGAAATTACATGCCACCGTCAATCACAGAAGCACTGAAATATCCTTTGGTTTAACTGGGGTTTATTTGGTAATGTTGTTGTTTATTAAGTACAATCTATACAAATTTATTTCTGTGAGTTATTTTTGATAAGTATATAGTTAAGACCTGGTTGTGGTTAATTGAATGGTAAACCTGTTTCAGCTTCTGAAAACCAGTGAGTGCTGTTTTTGTAGATGAGGCTATATGGTAATTATATGGAGCATATCATTGTTTTTC
Source organism: Smutsia gigantea (assembly GCA_032199065.1). Taxonomy (NCBI): domain Eukaryota; kingdom Metazoa; phylum Chordata; class Mammalia; order Pholidota; family Manidae; genus Smutsia; species Smutsia gigantea. The sequence goes on along the minus strand of JAVSCE010001328.1, from coordinate 19,156 downwards.
CTGGAAAGACGGACAGGGAATCCAAGACTTAGTCTGGACTTACTAGACCCTGGGCAAGTTCCTCAACCCCTTTAAGCTTGAATTTCTTCATCCATAAATTGATGGGGATGAGGAAGAGTTGAGTGATCTCTGAGGTCCCTTTTTACTTCAAAGTATTTGGTTATCTTGATAAAGTCAGGTGGTTGTCAGAAGGTTAGGTTCGGGGCTTGCCAAACTAGCATTCCATACCTTGTGAGATCCACCTTATAAACAGACTGGTTCCTGCCCACATTTTAAAAGCCTAACCTTGAAAAACCAGAAAGGAAAAGAAAAAAAAGATGGCTTTGGCTCTCAGCATCCTTCTCTCTGCCTAGTCATTGTACCCCCTACACAGTGCCAGTACTTTGGATCTACTTTCCCACCCATTCCTGTCCCTTGTTCCTTCTTATCAGATTTCCTACCTTCAGCTCATTTTCATTTGGGAAGGCTCTGTTACACTAATACTCCTGGATGACTTATGAATGATTAACACAGTTAAGTGTGTTAAACCTTCTAGGACGGTGTGTGTATGTGCATGTGTATTTTAAGATAGAGCAGTATCTTAGTGGGAAGGAATCAAACCTTAATGGCAATAGGACAGGCCAGCTGGGGGGAAGAGGGAGAGATTCTGCAAGGTCCTTCTTGGTACTTCCCAAGTTGCACCATCTATAAGGTGCATGGTCATATATAAGGTTGATGGTCCATACTCAGTGGGACCAGATGCTGATCCCAGAATGCTTATGAGTGTTGATACAGGCATAAAAGACACTCTCAAGGACATCACGAACTGTGGAGGGATTTTAGATATCATACTTGAGTGTGGAAGGCTGGAGATACATGTGGGAAATGTACATGCAGAATCATATATTTTAAAAGCAGACATGTTCAGCTAGTAACCACTTCACTAACACATACTATATGCCAGGCCCTCTGCTAGGTACTGGTGGTTTAGAAATGAAAGACCATAATCCCTGACCTGAAGAACCTCTTCAACTGGTGGGAAAGGCAGGGTGTAAAGAGATAATCTCCACTCTTAGACATAAACATGAGCGACTTCTTCATGAACATATCTCCCCGGGCAAGGGAAACAAAAGCAAAAATGAACAAGTGGGACTATATCAAGCTGAAAAGCTTCTGTACAGCAAAGGACACCATCAGTAGAACAAAAGACATCCTACAGTATGGGAGAATATATTCATAAATGACGTATCTGATAAAGGGTTGACATCCAAAATATATAAAGAACTCACGCACCTTAACAAACAAAAAGCAAATAATCCAATTAAGAAATGGGCAGAGGACATGAATAGACACTTCTCTAAAGAAGAAATTCAGATGGCCAACAGGCACATGAAAAGATGCTCCACATCGCTAATCATCAGAGAAATGCAGATTAAAACCACAATGAGATATCACCTCACACCAGTGAGGATGGCCAACATCCAAAACACAAACAACAACAAATGTTGGCGAGGATGTGGAGAAAAGGGAACCCTCCTACACTGCTGGTGGGACTGCAAATTAGTTCAACCATTGTGGAAAGCAGTATGGAGGTTCCTCAAAAAACTCAAAATAGAAATACCATTTGACCCAGGAATTCCACTCCTAGGAATTTACCCTAAGACTGCATCAGCCCAGTTTGAAAAAGACATATGCACCCCTATGTTTATTGCAGCACTATTTACAATAGCCAAGAAATGGAAGCAACCTAAGTGTCCATCAGTAGATGAATGGATAAAGAAGATGTGGTACATATACACAATGGAATATTATTCAGCCATAAGAAGAAAACAAATCCTACCATTTGCAACAACATGGATGGAGCTAGAGGGTATTATGCTCAGTGAAATAAGCCAAGCCGAAAAAGACAGGTATCAAATGATTTCACTCATATGTGGAGTAAAAGAACAAAGAAAAAATACTGAAGGAACAAAACAGCAGCAGACTCACAGAACCCAAGAACGGACTAATAGTTACCAAAGGGAAAGGGACTGGGGAAGATGGGTGGGAAGGGAGGGATAAGGGGGAAAAAAGGGCATTATGATTAGCAGACGTAATGTTGGTGGGGGGGCATCGCGAGGGCTGTACAACACAGAGAAGACAAGTAGTGACTCTATAGCATCTCACTACGCTGATGGACAGTGACTGTAATGGGGTTGGTGGGGGGGACCTGATGAAGGGGTAGTTTAATAACCATAATATTGCATATGTAATTGTAGATTAATGATACCAAGATAAATTATATAAAAAATAAAAATAAATAAATAAAAGATAATCTCCATAAGCTCTCCCACAGAGACAGCTGGAGGGCAGAGGAAAAAGTGAGTAGCAGTACCTCTGTCTCAGGAGAGCTGTGTGGCACAGAAGCCAATGCTGTCTGCTAGTGTGTTATAAATAGGTGAGAGATATGAAAAGTAACTAGGAAAATAAGGGACCTTAAGCTAAATTCTTATAAAACCCAAGGGTGGAGTTGAAATGACTTAAAAGGAAGTTATGTAGAAAACATAAGAAGGCGGGGAAGAGGAAGAGAATGAAATATCTGGGTTGGTGTGTTTGATATAGTAGAACAAACAAACAGGCTCTTGGGATGAACTAAGGTGAGAGAAATAAAAATAGGAAGAGAATCTGGGGAGGCAGATACAGAAACGCAGAGGCCATGCATCCTTCAGCAATGGCCAGAGGAAGTGCTTGCTGGAAGTTCAGGATGCTCCAGAGACAAAGAAGTTTGCTTCTCTCAATGTCAAGAAATTCAGGGTTATTTAGAACCCACATACCAAAGGACAGTATTTCTGCAAAGATCATAAGGGAGGCAGGGAAATGTTTGATAAGGCTCTGAAGGTCTAAGGTCAACCGCTGAGTGAATCAGAATTGTCACACTCAAGGAGGTGGCAAACAGCAGCATGTTAAATACAGAGGGGAAGACTTTTATTGGCATAAATACCATTTCAAGAACAATGAAAATGTTTGACTCTTTTTTATTGTCCCTTCAAATTGAAAGTAGCTTAATTGAGTTCCACTTGGAGGGCAGGGGGTATTTCCAACTTAGATAACCTACTTGTATAAAAGACTGAGGATGAGAAGTTTGGCACCGCTTTTTTAGCTGCTAAAATGTACATATCTGGGCGTATCTGAGAAGTAGCCATACAGAGGCAGTTATCTAATTCTCCATTCTGATATTAGATTTGATGTAGTAAGAATAGCTAAATTGGGCAGGCTCTGAATTACTTCATTGCTGGTGTAGTATTTTAAACCCATGCCAGTCTGAGAAGCACCAAACCTTAGCTGTGAATTACTTACGCGTAGAATTTAGGCTCAAGAGTTCCTTCCTGCTATAGGGAAGGTGAGTCCATGCACTCATTTAGTAAGTAGTTTTTGAGCACCTCTTGTGTGTCAATTACCAACATCACTGCATTACTTAATGAACTTTCACTCTAGTGAGGGTTACAAATAAGTGTAAGTAAGTAAAGAACACCAGATGGTGATAAGTACTACAGGGAAAAACAAAGTAAAGTAGGGAGTGCCAAAGTGGGTGGGTGGGGATGGGGGTCAGTTAACACTGAATAAAATCCTTAAAGAGGTGAGAGAGCAAACTGAAAGAAAAAAGTTTTGTTCAGAGGAAACAAAGTACAAAGGCAGATGAGAACCAGGAGCATTGGAAGCCAAACTGTAGAGGACCGAGGAGACCTCTTAGAGGCCATTGCAAGAATCCCAGTGAGATGATGAAGACTTGGAAAAATTTAATTCTGTCTCCATTTGGTGGCAGCATAAAATCTACAAGAAGGCATGGGAGAATTAAACACAAATATTTCATCACACTGGTCTGCTCCTTGGAATGTTTCTTAAAACAACTATCACTAATGATCGCATTCTAGCTTCCCCCTAGATTCAAATAGCCCATATACGTTATGTATAACATAAAAATGAATATGCTAGAATGGTTCTGGGCAATAGAAATAGAATGTGAACCACATAAATAATTTAAAATTTTCTAAAATTTTAAGAAGTTTAAAAAATAGGTGAAATCAATTTAAGTGATGTGTTTAATTTAACCAATATATCCCAAATCTCATTTCCAAATATAAACAATATAAAAACATTGAAATATTTCAGTTTTTTTTTAACTAAGTCTCTGAATTTCCATGTGTATTTTACACATACAGCACAATTGAGACTAGCCACATTTCAAATACTCAGTAGCCATATGTGGCTAGTGGCCACTGCATTGTACAAAACTGCTCTGTAAGATTCAGACCTGTTTGGAAAGGTGATTGGTTAGTAGAAAAAAAACCCTGCACGTTACAACTGTTCTCAAGGGGCTATGAACAAATGGTCAAACTGAGATTACAAATCAGTATTAGTCTTCCAGATCATGATCTCTTATCAGTCTTGAGCTGTCTTCCAGCTTCACTATATTCTTCCTTTAATAATGGTTAGAAGTGAGAAATACCAACACTTCAAAATTCTTTTAAGCCTTCAGGGAGTGCCTGAATTCCAGTTTAGTAATGTGATCTGGGGCAAGATCACTTAAGCCTTGTTTGTATGATACTAGAACGAGTCCAGAGTTTGTGGGCTTTGAAAATACTGCCATGATGGGGTATTTTGGTTTTGTGTCAGCCTGTGTTTAATGCTTCATGTTTACCATTTACCTTTCCCGCAAATGTAGAGGGAGCCCTATAAAAGAGGGCTCATAGTAGGTGATGGCTGGAAGGAGCTACTCCTTTAAGAAGGGCTGAATATCTTTTACTAGTCTTAACAATTATCTTATAATTTTATTACCTTAGAAGTTTAAAATTTGATAAGCTTTAGTATAAACTTGATACAAATTTTAATATGAATGTATGAATTTATAATTTTAAAACATAAAGAGATCTTCATGATTCTTAGTTCATTTCCCAATTTTACAAATGAGGAAATGGCAACCCAGATGTGACTTATCTCAGGATACAACTAAGGGCTAAGCCAGTTCAAAACCAAGAATCTGTCTTCTAACTTAGTCGAATACTCTATTGCACCAGACTTAATTATTCTCTGTCAAGGTAATAGGGGACCAACCCTTTAGAAGTAGAATAGTGTGGCCTGTCATTTATGTCATTTATTGGCAAAATAATTGGAGGGAAGTTTAAGTAACTTTCATTTATGCTGATAATTTTGAACACATTGACACAAGTATCTGGAGTTATATTTATATTTCATATTTAGCAGAAATTATTTTTACTGAAGGTATCTCTTTTTGTCACATTTTAAAACCATACAAGAAACTTTGGTATAATTTAACATATCAAGGGAACTATTTATTTTTTACAATTAAGACAGCAATTTTCTGCCTTATTTTTATCAATGGTTGAAATCTTTCTCTTTCTTTATTAGTCTTTACATCAAAAGAAGAAGCAAACTTTTTCATACATAGACGCCTCCTATATAATAGATTTGATTTGGAGCTCTTCACTCCTGGGGACCTAGAAAGAGAGTGCAAAGAAGAACTTTGTAATTATGAAGAAGCCAGAGAGATATTTGTGGATGAAGATAAAACGGTAATTTGGTTGATGATGTTATTTGGCTGGAAATTTATTAAATTGTACTTAAGAAAATGGCACTTTTAGTGAGTAGAAATTTTATGCTTTAAATAAAATCAAGATTGTATGCCTATTATCTCTTCACTTCCATAAAATGCTAATTAACCTATTTAGACTTGGCTTCATACTTTTGGGCTTACAGTAATTAGCAAATTATCAATTATGTTGTGATTTTGTATGTTTAATATTTATTATATTTAAAACAGTTGTGAAGCAGAGTGAATTAAACCTCAGTATATTATTTGAATTCGTTCTAGATTCAGGTCAGTCATTCAAGACTCAGAGCAATTTTTCTATCAGTGCCCTTACCCTAGTGGATTACCGTATTTATATTACAGGTATTTACTAACGATCTGCTAGGTGCTAAGTGCACTGCCAGAGACTGAGGATACAAAATAATCTAGTTCCTGCATCCAGAAATTTATTGTTGGGTATATCTGGTAGCTTAAGGGAGAAACTTTTAGATGTTAAAAATATAATTAAATCCTATCCTGTTTGTTAATCATGAAAAGATTCAAAACAGGCAGACAGTACTGTCCCTGTTATAATCTGGCATATTGTTGAAGATTGTTAGGTAACAAAAATTCTGTACTTTTGTAGATTAAATAACCCCAACTCCTTTTCCTCTCCCTCAAAAGTCCTATTTTATTGACTAACAACAACATATTGTAGGTATCCTTCAAGTGCAGATGTTAATGGAATTCAGTTCTTTTTTCTTCTAAAATTGTGCCCAGCCTCTCATTCCCTACTAAGATCTGCTTAATCTATTAGCGAAGGAAAATGAAGTCTATACTTTGTAGTTGTGCCTGTTGAGATTTTACTCTGTTTTTCACAAACCCATCTTCTACTTTTATTACAGTTCTGTAAAATCCACTTCCATTCTCTCAAGTCACCCTGAACTTAAACAGTCTTAGGGACATCTTTCCAAATCAATAAATACCTTTGATTAAAACCCCCTAGCGAATTGAGGACCCACCTAGTGTACAAAATTCAGACTCCTTTTCAAACATGATACAGAGTCCACTGCCTCAATTCAGGTACCTTTGGTACTTTCACTAACTCTCTAAGGCAACAGTTTCCCCTGGCGCCTGAGTAGGGGCTCAGGGCAGGGGAAAGGGAAATAGCAGGGTATAGTCATAGAGAGCTGGCACTGGCAGCAGTCCCCTCAACAATATCAGAGTTGGGAGAGACAGTGGTGGGTCGTAATGCTTTCATTAGAGTGAGTCATGCCCTCCTTGAAGGAACTGCTGTCCTACCTGTGGCACATGCCGTGAATTTTTCTTTTTTTATTGAGGTATTATTGATATACACTCTTATGAATGTTTGACATGAAAAACAATGTGGTTACTACATTCACCCATATTACCAAGTCCCTACCCATACCCCATTGCAATCACTGTCCATCAGTGTAGTAAGATGCCACAGATTCGCTATTTGCCTTCTCTGTGCTACACTGTCTTCCCCGTGACCCTCCACACCATGTGCACTAAACATAATACCCTTCAATCCCCTTCTCGCTCCCCATCCGCCCTCCCCACCCCTCCCCTTTGGTAACCGCTAGTCCCTTCTTGGAGTCTGTGAGTCTGCTGCTGTTTTGTTCCTTCAGCTTTAGCACATGCCATGAATTTACCACCCCTACTCTAGCTCATTGGGACCAGTGAAATGATAATAAATTAAACTCGGAAAATTTGCCTTTCCCTTAGATGACATTTTGGCAGGAATATTCAATTAAAGGACCAACCACAGAATCAGGTAAGACAAGAATTGATCAAATGTAATGTTTTTCCCACCCTTTGTCTATTATGATTCATTAGTTTCCTTGTCTGGGGTTAGTTGTTGCTCAGCCACATACCTTGTAAGCCCAAGGAAGGATTCTCAATTATACACTGCGCTTTCTAAGCCAGAGAAGGCCATATTCATCTTTACATACTGAAAATCAAGTTTGGTGAGATACTAGGGAAATGAGATAATATGTTTAAAGTTGTTTTAAACAGCTCACCTAAGTCAAGACTTGCACAGGATAAAAGTAGGACTCCATTAGTTTGAAGTAGTAAAGTATTTTAACTTTTTTTCCCACCACTGCAAGGAAATGAAATACTTATGCTAGTAAGTAAATAAAGATTGTTAGAATTAAGTAACTTCAAGGGAAGGGAGATCCCTTATTTTATCTGTACTAATCATCTCTAGCTGCTCTTTTTAGTCAGGTGTTTTTTCTGCCAGCTCTTCTTTCTTTCCCCTTCCGTAGGATCCCAGCTAGAGGGAGAGTATATTAACATAGCTTCCTGCCCTAGAACATTTACCTTAGTTGATAATACCAAAATGTGTCTAGTTGAACAAAGAATATCTTTATCCCACTTAGTCTTGAATATTATCCATTTAATATGACCTATTTAAAATAAGTGAAACCATAGCTAGGGCTTTTAGGAAGTGTCATTTAAAATTGCTCAAGTCATATGTCTAGCACAAGACTTTTAAATTAATTTATTTATTATTTTATTATTTTTTTTATTAAGGTATTATTGATATACACTCTTATGAAGGTTTCACATGAAAAAACAATGTGGTTACTACATTTACCCATATTATCAAGTCCCCACCCATACCCCAACGCAGTCACTGTCCATCAGTGTAGTAAGATGCCACAGATTCACTGTTTGCCTTCTCTGTGCTACACTGTTTGCCCCGTAGCACAAGACTTTTAAAATAAATCAATATTAAATAGACGGTAAATCTACTTGAAACCAATGTAATATTGTATATCAACTATACTTCAACAAAAAAAAGAGGGTTAAATAAACACAATACAATAAATCTATTAATAAATGCTTAATAGTATATGCTTAGATCCAGTGTTAAATTTATTGCAATCTTAGGGGATGCTTTTCAGATGTTATATATATTTTTTTTATTAAGGTGTTATTGATATACACTCTTATGAAGGTTTCACATGAAAAACAATGTGGTTACTACATTCACCCATGTTATCATGTCCCCCCCACACCCCATTGCAGTCAATGCCCAACACCAATGTTATATTTATGTTTTTTTAATGATTTCTCTTAAGATGCTAACAGAGAGAAAATCGATGTTATTGGCCTTCTGACTGGATTAATTGCTGCTGGAGTATTTCTGGTTATTTTTGGATTACTTGGTTACTATCTTTGTATCACTAAGTGTAACAGGCAAAGACATCCAGGGTAAGTACCAAGAGTAGTATTTAATTCATTATTCTACCTTAATGAATAATAGAATATGAATTTTAATTTTAACTTAATAGAATATGAATTTTTTTAATGGCTGCCTATTTTTAAAAATAAGCTTTTTATTTGGGAATAATTCTAGATTACAGGGAAGTTGCAAAAATTGTACAGAGTTTCCATTACATCCTTCACCCAGTCACCCTCATTGTTAGCATCTCACATTGTACATTTGTAAAACTAACAAACTGACACTGGTACATCACTGTTGACTAAATTCCAGACATTATTTAGATTTCCCCTATTTTGCCATTGGTGTCCTCTTTCTCTCCAGGATCCAATCAAGATACTCCCTGCATGTATTGGTCATGTCTTCCACTCTCCTATAGTCTGTGGTAGTTGTTTGGTTGCCTAATTTAACACTTACATAAACAATTTAATGTTGCTATTTCTCAGGTCCTTCAAGAGAATACCAGAAAATTCATAAAGGCCAGCTTGATTTTCCAATATTTCCTTCTTAAGCAGGAGGCAGATGCCAGTGTCCCCATATTTCTAGAGCAAGGAGTCCCGTAGTTCACTCTGAGTCACAGCAATTATGGATCTGGCCATGTAGCTACCCAAATAGAAATAGTGTAACTAGTATTTAAATTCAATTATTTTTATTGATATTTTAACTTAAATAACAATTAATAAAATGGTTGCCATTGAGTATAATAGCATATTAATACAGCTTCATAAAGATTCATTAGGCCATAAATTGTTTGCATAATAGAACCTCAATATCCTTACTAGAATAAAAAGTCATTATCTTCTTTATTATCTATATTATCTTTTCAGTGATTATGGACGGGTAAGTGTAGAAATAACCTTATTTAAAAAAAAATGCCAGGTGCTAAACAAGCAATTGGAAGTTGATGCTTACATATCCCTAGTCACACTTCCAAAATCTGAGACCAAATTCATGATCGTGACCAGGAGATGAGAGTGTGATGGAAATAGTGGCAATGGTTTCACAACACTGCAAGTATAATTAATACCACTGTATTGTACACTTAAAAATGATTAAGATGGCCAATTTTATATTACATAACATTTTCTACAATAAAAATTTAAGGTGAGCATTTAGGGCAACAGATATGTAATCAGGATTCATCTATTAGGAGATAAAAGCTGAAGCCGAAAGAGTAGGCAAGTTCTCCGAGTGTGATGACAGGACTCAGAGCTTTAAAGGATGCCTACAGTAAGGGTGCAGAGAGGAAACAAGCAGCAAAGAGGGCAGAGGGCAGGAGGCAACGTAAGTGTATTTCTGTTCCCAAGCTGGCATTCCTGAGCAGCTCCCTGAGGCATTAACGTGACTTACGGGCATGGACTAAGGAGTCTGTCAGAGATCTCTAAATCCTGTAAAACTTTGAAAAGTGAGAAAATATGGAAGAATTTGTTTAATATTTCTTAAGCCACTGTATCTGTTAAGGTGAGAGATTAACTTTCTGTCAACTTATCTTGTTGAACAAATAGGAAATTTGCATAGTCTTTCCATTTTCTAGGCCTTTTGACTAAGATTTTATTCACTGTGGCTTTCTCCACAAACTGGGGGGAGTCCTAGAAACTCACAGGTTAATGAAAAAAAAGCAAAATGTGTGTTTGGAGACTCTTCTTGCCCTTTATCTTTCCTCCTTTTCCACTCCATTCATAGTTTTTCCAGAAAAGTTCATGTATGCCCTCGTGTTTAGTAACAACACTTAGAGGTCTGCGATAGCATAGCCATTATTCAGTGTCCTCATGTTTGACATTTCCGTATCTCTTCTCCCCTGTTTTTCTTCATTTTTCTACCATCCTTCACTACTACATCATCTTATGTCTTTTCTTCTCTGAAACTTTCTAGCTTCTTCCCTGCATGAGGTCAGAAACAGAATTCAAAGACACAGGGAGCAAAGTGGTGCCATTATTATGCATGCTTTCTGTGAGTTACTGTAAATATTTAAAACCCTGAATATCTCTTATTTTAAAGGTAACATTATTTATACTTAATGTTAGTACAGTATAATGCTGTACAGTTCACAGATCATTTTTACATCAACTGTCACTTTGATCCTCACAGCAACCCTTCGAGTTTTGGGAGACATTTTAAACTAGGTTTGCTATACGTTCTCATGTTGGGATTAACTTTTAAATACTTACTAATGTACTTTATAATCTGTTGTCCCAAAAAATTCTTCCAGCAGAGTTAATTGTTCTTTTTCTATATTTTGCAAGGCTAGAGATCAGGGAAGGATGAAGGAATATTTGAGAAAGAAAAGGGTAAAAAGTAAGATCATTTTCAGAAAAGTTTGTCTCATTTCTTTGTAAAAAACATGCCAAGAAATGGTAGACAGGATCTTTTCATTTCTTAGTTTCTATATTTTACAGACGGAAATAAGTATAATATAATGATGTCAGTTTATTTGAGATGTTATTGGTGCATACTTTTTGATTTCAATCATTTAAGGTGTGTGTAAGAAATCATTGTGTATATATTTAATGACTTTGATGAAATTATTATATTGTTTCTTTATGTTAAATTTTGGAAGTCAACATGAAAAATTTTATTTGTTCAAATAAAACATGCCTCTCCTGTTATAAACAAACAAATAGAACTTTTTGTCACAAGCTAATGAATGTGGCAAGTGACTAGCCTACCATGAATACATTACAGATTTCTGGCAGAGGAGGAATTGTGTTGAGCTGTCTAAGTAAACTTCTAATAGATGCTGTCAGTCACCTCTCAACTATTGAAGGCTGATTATCCAGTTCGTAGACTGACACGGATCTTTTTCTTGTCTTCCCTCTCTGCAGTTTTCCTTCCCTCTAATTTCAGATCTCATTATTACCTCCAAAGAACAGGTGTTCTAACATGCCAACTGACTAGTTTGGAAAAGTTTACAGTATTTGCATCTGCTAAACTGTCTCTAATTAGGAAGACTTGTAAATATTGACTAGAGGTTGGGGATTATGTATGAATTGTAATTATCTTATTAGCCATAACTATAGGAGGTTAATTTTTGCATAATACTTCATTGGCAGCCAATGTTGCAGTCAGATTGATTTACTAATACTTAAATTATAATTTGTAATTTTCAAGTGAGAAGAGAAAACATAGGTTCAAAACACCAGACCAGTGTTCCATTTCAATTTTCATTTACTGATGTAGCTGACAAAGTTTTGTGAAAATGGTGGTACTTCAGCTAAGCCATTAAAAAAAAAATCATTGAGCTTAGATCAATGGAATGGGGAGAAGACAATAATATAAGAAAGGGAACAATACCAGTGAAAGCACAGAGACAGGACAGAGAATTCATTGCATATACAGAGGAGTATAAAGAGGCCCCCTTGGCAAGAACAGAGAGCTATAAAAAATGAGGCAAGGCCAGAATAAGGGGGGCTTTGGAAAGGAGGCACTGGAGTTAGAACTTGATTCAGGGGGAAGTAGGCTGCAGGTTAGACTTTCTCAGAGCAGAGTGAAGTGAGGGCTACTTGAGAGATATTGTTTAGGAGGGATGGACCAGGTAGCAGGACTGCAGCAGGAAAGTGAGGAGGGATACAGGCATCAGCTGCTGTGATTATCTAACATCAGTTTCCTTGGCTTGGAGTTGTGCTGTCTTTCAACAAAGCCTGGATTTGGTTTCACACCATACTTTGAAAAAGTTTTAATTCAGGAGTGGGAGAAAAAGAGAATTAGCAGGTTTTGAGACCTTATTTAGTGTTCTAGCCACTGCTTTGATGCTTCACATATGACATCTTTCTTAATGACTGTTAAGGAGGCTGTTACCATCCCCATTTAACAGAGGAGGAAACTGAGTTAGGTGAATTGCCTTTGGTCACAAAGCTATGAAATGAGAGGAGCCAGTTTCATATCCATGTCTGACATCCAAGCTCCTAATCTTTCCACTATCCCAAGACTCAAGAGTTTAGAGGTAAAATAAAACTTGTTATATTAATAAATTGGATCCAACTTCTCTCAAAATAGTCAGTTGGATTTTTTAACCTACAAATGCTTCCTTTCCCAGATCTAAATGCTATCTCTCTGTTTAGTTCTTCAGCCACATACGTAAGGGGCAGGAACACTCCCTCCATCATTTTCAGAAGACCTGAGGAGGCTGTCTTGTCTCCATCGCCACCTTCACCAGAGGACACCGGCTTACCTTCTTATGAACAGGCAGTGGCCCTGACCAGGAAACACAGTGTCTCACCACCACCACCATATCCTGGGCCAGCAAAAGGATTTAGGGTATTTAAAAAGTCTATGTCGCTCCCATCTCGCTAAGCCCACTTTGCCGTCTTGGTGGTGTGGAAGATTCATCTTATTTGAATGGTTTGTGTTCCTTGAACCAAAAAGGACACATCAACTCAGCCCTCTATGACAAACTGCAGGGAGCAGAGGAGGAATAAGCACGAGTACTATGCCGCAGAAGTTCTGTCAGCACCTTGGACCTGAACCTGATTATTATCAGCTTGTTAGGAAACTTCGACTCTATATCCTTTCAGTTAAGAAGAGAAGACTTTTTTGTTTTTTTAATGGTTCAAAAAAATCTGTGTCATGGATGTCATAGATTGAACTGGTGAAATATCTGGATCCTATGTACAAATAAGGAATGGAGATTTCTTGTGCTGAATATTTTAAAAAGTAAGAGTTTCTAATCATTAGATTATCCCAAGTCGTTATATTGGACCCACTCTTTACTAGCATCACTTTTTGGTTGGTAATACTACAAAGAATTTGACATTTCAGTGTAAATTGGTGGCCTTAATATAATCACTTGGTTTTATATTTTAAATTATTGCATAGCATTCATATTTTGTAGGTTTTAGTTGTCAACTTGTGTTATCAGTCATGTTTTATTACGGAGAGTGGGGTCAGTAGTTTTCTTTAAAAAAAAAACCTACTTGCTAGGGAGTTAGGTCTTCAGTGGGCACGGTATTGCAATGGCAAGGACTTGAAAGGGTTGTTGTAGCAAATAAATAAGTAGGCCTCAAATCTAGGAGTGACTAGAACTTGATAAAGTTGCCCATGTTACTGACAAGTAGAAACACCCATTTTCATTGCTAAATTACATATACATAACTATTAAATATATATACCTTGAAATTTTGTTAAGGCTTGATAAATAATAGTTTAAAAACATAATTTCTGGTATTAAAATAATACTGATTACAGTTACCAGCAACCCCTTGTACATCTTAATGTCTGGACAAAACACCATAGGTCATCATTTCACCCTATACTGCTAATCTTATATATGACCAGTCTCTCCTTAAGAATGTAGTAGAGCATAAGCTATAAACCTTCAAAGTGAGTGTGTGCGCAATGTTAGTAGGTGTGAATGTATATGTGAATTTGCTTCCTCTTTGTAGGAGCTCAAGAAATAACATACCCCTGAGAGAACATTGTGTTTTATTTTTGCCAGTATTGCATTTTCCTATTATTTAAGTCCATTTACAAAATTGTATTTTGTTTTATAATTTTCACTGGGGTGAAACTAAAACCCACATGCATTTGATAATTCTTTCCAAATTAAATGTTTAGAAAGTATAAATCATTATAGTGTGTGAGAGTGTATGTGTCTCTTTTTAAGACATGATCTTAAGTCAGATAAAAGCAAGGCCTTAATCATTATAGACTGCCAGAGACTTTATTGTTTCAGATTCTTGGCATCTCTTCAGTTGTTTGTCATAAAGCAATCATCTAGCAACATTTAGATATAAGGGAAAGTCGACTTTTTAAAGCCACCTACATTACCTATAAAAATTTTACTATTAGTCATACCTTGGCCTTACAGAGCACTTTTTCTCATTTAACTTTGCATTTTGCACTTATTTTAATCCTCTTTAAAAGGTCAGAGGCAAATCTGTTCACTTTGTGACAGTCAGACTAAGGCATGAAGGATAAACTTGCCCCAAATCTAATATGTTGGTGAGAGCTAGGTTTAGAATGAGCAAGCACATTTTTCTAGGCCCATCTTGTACCTATAGAATTACACTGTCTCCGATTGTAAAACAGGGATCTTAATTAATATTAAGTCTGTATGAGAAATTTATAAGCATTTGTCATATGTACATAAAATGGTAGAGGTACATATATTACATATATGTACACATATTCTTACATATGTATTTCTTAAGATTAATAGAAACATAAGCTATGATGGATCTTTTATTCATCGTAATTTGGAAATAGTCCATGAACTTGTTTACTCCCACTGACTCACAAGTGTCTAACTGCAAAACTAGCTTTGGAATATGTATGAATGTGATAATCCCTTTCCCCCAGCAGCAGCCTAGATCTGTCAGAGGCCATCATTTAGTGTAAAACTGTTGCTCTAACGTGAGTTAAGATTGTGAAGTTACTGATACTTGTACAGCATCCAATGTTGAGCTCCATAATACTTTAAATATAAAAAAGGGAAATGTGATAGAATAGAATTGACAAAATTACAATCAGAAAATGATGGAATATGGGTATAAAAAGAATTAGACTAGAAAAAGACAAATACACATTTATAAGGTTATACTTCCAGTAGGACATATAATTCTACACAGAATATTTTCTTCGAAACAAAAAAATGGAAGAGCACCCAAACTCTCAAAGTGCTGCATCTGTTAATGTGCGCTCTGAGGGAATACACAGAGGGGGCGAGAATTCTCAGATCAATTAAAAACCAGAGCAACAGTGTCCTCTGTGTCTGTGGTGTCCTGTTACCTGAAAATGTCTCATCAATTTTATTCTATTTCTCGGATAATTTATGTGTGTATACTTTCCTACATGGACAGGAGACTTTTTTAATGAGGAAGGTTTGTTAGCGCTGTGGAAAAGCTCAATTTCACATTTTTCATATTGTTTTGTTCTAATTGAATGTGAATTACATTGTTATTAGTTATTAGTTTGATTTGAAATATTGTGCAGTGACATTTATGCTATTAGAGGAGTGTCTAGAATTTCTGTAGTTTTTTTTTTTAACGGGATTGTTCTGTAGATCCTGCCTGTGTGGCATTTTGGAACATGCGCGGCCTACATTAATGCCTTCCATCTTCTGCATTATTTATTTCCTCCAGGATTTTAATTTGCCTGTTTAAAAATATTTACCTAACAGTTAAGGAGGCTAAGGCAATCCCGTACAAATGTATCAGTATTTTCATTAGCTGGAAAAAGCAACCTACTTTTTGCAAGGCATGTTTTTCCTACATCCTTGATTATGTTTTGGTTTTAATGAATTTCCTATTACACTTTTTCCACATGTGAATAAACTTTATACTAAGTAAATATTTGTTGCTTGTTCCAATTAAACAGTCTTCATCCTCATACAACAGCGTAGAATTACACGAATTAAATGTGAACAACACACTGCATGTTTTCAAAGGTATGTTTATAACATGTTGCTGTATGTATCTTCCACTTTTATCAGGTGCTATGTTCTAAAGGGGAAAATAAGCTTTTGTTTGGAAGGACACCAGTGTTTAAAAAAAAGACCCAAACCCACTGGTTTCACCTCATGTATTAAGAGCTTCTTTGGGATTGTTTGTCCCAGTTCTGACTTCTTGAACATGCTCTCAGGATATAACTTAGGCCTTTTAGTGGTGTTGCTTCACTCTGCCTTGTCCCCTAGCCAATCTATAGCTGACAGGAGCATATTCCATAACTACTTAGGCTTGGGGACAGCCACTTTTGAAAAGACATACATAAAAACTTAAATTATAACTTTAAAATTAAGTAGTCCTATCAAACAATAACATGCTTCCCCAAAAGCAGAATCTGAAACAATGATTTGGGTGCAGGTAGTTTAACTGGGAGGCCGCAAGAATATCAAATAAAGGAGAGAGATAAGACAGGAGGACAAGCCAAGGACAAATTATCAAAGTTACTGTTATTGGCAACAAGGGCTCACTTCCATGAAGACAACTGGAAGGGCACAAAATGCCTCCTATAATAGTCCACCTGGAAGCTGAGAGGCTGGAGTCTTTATCCACTGACTTCTGTTCTCCATTGATTGAAGTTTTCTCCTGATGGGGAGATGCAGACTCCCCTGTAAGCCAGGGAGCTCCATTGGTGTCAAAGAAAGAATAATGCAGAAACACACATAGCAGGGTCTTGGGGTAGGGTGCTGAGGGCATCAGGTAAGTCAAAACTATCTCAGGGGATGTGATGTGGACAGCAGAGAGGTCTGCTACAACTTGTCATGAGCAGTGTTTCCTCTGGTGTTTAAAGTTGTGAGCAAGCAGCCATATTACATAAGCAATAGAAAAATGAGTATACATAAATATAATAAAACTGGCATAATGAATAGTCCTGTGCTTACTTTGTTACTTTCATAAATGCTTTTGATGAGTGAATTTTCTGTGTGTGTGTAACTCCTGAAGTGGCTGAATTTCCACTTGTCCCCTGAACAGAAAAAGCATTCATGGAAGCAGAAGAAACTTGAAGACATGTTGAGCAAGACACTATGTTTCCCCAGAATTTGCAAAAATTTGGGTCAGGGTTTTGGACCTCTATAAGATGTTTGAGTTTACCTTATCTGGGTCTTAAGTACTGAGAAATCCCATATGACAAAATTGAATCTAATACAAGTAATGACATGCTTAGTACTTAATATACACATAATAACATTAACATGCATGATAAGTAGGTGAAATCTAGACCTTTCCCAACAAGCTTCCGTTACCACCACCAAATTCAGGGCTATGGGATAAAGGGAACAGAGAAGTAACAAGAGGGGAGAGGCTACAAACCAGCTAGGCAGTAGGCTTTCTCATCAGGTGAAGCATGCTTTAGTGCCTTACACCTAGGTTGTAGTTGAGAGAAGCTGGAGGCTTGAGAACACATGCTCTACCACTCTTGATTTGAAGTTCAGTTCTATGAAAAATACTTGCCTCAAGTGGTGTTTGCAAACAACCAAGACATTAGGAGTATAATGGGGCTGCCCTAAGTAGTAAAATATTTTTTATTTTCTTGTTGTTGTCGTTGGTGGTGTTATGTGTGTGTCCATGAAGGGACTGTTCTTCTCATGTTGGTCCACCAGTGACTCATCAAGGCTGATGATGTAGACTAGTGGGACACTGGGAAGGGCAAGGGAATGTTCTCTATGACTTTGATCATGTCACTCCCGCTCAAATGGTTCTCACTGCTCCTTATTGTGAGGAAGTATACGAAAGTAATGCAATGTTTTGATTTGGGCCAAAGATGGGACTCTCTGAACATCAAAATAAATATGGTAATGGATTATAATCCTGTGTTCAAGAACCCTCAAGATCATCCCCACTAGTGCAATGATTTGCTAGAGAAACTCAAAGGTCAGAGAAGCTGTTATTCTGATGGTTACATTTTGTTACAGTGAAAGGATATAG
Organism: Smutsia gigantea; assembly: GCA_032199065.1. Lineage (NCBI taxonomy): Eukaryota > Metazoa > Chordata > Mammalia > Pholidota > Manidae > Smutsia > Smutsia gigantea. The sequence continues at coordinate 996 of JAVSCE010001328.1, read as the reverse complement.
ATTAAAATCAGCAATGGAAAAAGGCACATAGTGTAGAGTGTAAGGGAGACCAGGTGCAAGCTTGCAATTATCCTCTCCTAGAGGAATGAGGTAGACGTTAGTCTTGTGAAGTATTGCCAACCAGGGAAGTTCACCAGAGCTTTAGTGTCCAAGGGTTTTTATTGGTTGTCACATGGGCATGGCTGACTGCCCTAATGGCTGGCCTTAATTCTAAAGCCCCTCTAAAGGTCAAGCTGATTCTGTGTTCTGAAGCCTCCACCATAAATCACATTGTTAGCATAAACTTTCTGGTGTGGCCCCGGGCTTCAGGTAAACAAAAACACTCTTAATAGGCAGTATATTCCAAGTGCTTAGAAGTTATTGCCCTGGAGCATAGCAAGGACCAAATCTGTTTTTTGAATGGACAGGGTTTGGACAACCTGGAGCTGCTGAGTTATTCCTTTACTGCACAAATCCATAAAATAAAATAAAAATCCATGAGTTTATATTGAGATAGATAGATAGATAGATAGAGGATAGAAGATAAGGAAAATTCCTTCTTGTAGAAAAATGATTAATAATGATTATGGAAGAAATAATGGAGTTAGAGAAGTCACTATTTGGTAACCATAACAGTAATCGCTTCAAGAAAGAATGATTTATGGATGTTGTAGTGAGTTCATTGGTACCTCCCCAAAATGTGTTCATGTCCTTCTCCTTGGAACATGTGAATGTGACCTTATTTGGAAAAAGGATCTTTGCCAATATAAGTAAATTAAGGATTTTGAGATGAAATCATCCTGGCCCTAAATCCAATGACAAGTGTTCTCATACAAGAGAGAAGGCAATGTGAAGACAGAGGCAGAGACTGGACTGATGTGGCCACAAACCAAGGAATGTCACCAGAAACTGGAAGAGGCCTCTAGAATTGAGACAATAAATTTCTGTTGTTTGAAGCAACACAGTTTGTGCTAATTTGTTGCAGCAGCCATAGGAAACTAATGCTGATGCTAAAAT
>JAVSCE010001327.1:0-17906 GCA_032199065.1 Smutsia gigantea | reverse complement strand
TTTTTTGTTATTTTTAACACAATTATGTTTTTTAATTAAAAAGATGCCACTGGAACAGTAGCCTTAGCAAGTTAGCAGATATCTACAAAACAGGACCCAACCCTGGTGTGTGTGTATCTATCTATCTATCTATCTATCTATCTACATACACACACACAGAAATGTGGCACATTAGCAGATATTAGCATTAAGTGAACCTACATCCATGGTACATGCTCAGATGACCATCAAACCAGTACAAACAAGGAATATAGGAAAGCAGACACCCAAACTCCTTCTTATGATAAATTTGGTGAATTCTCAAGTGACCTTAGTGCATAAACTGAAAATCATACCACTTGAACAAAGAGCCTTCAAACATGATAAAGTACCCATGTAGCTGGAGACAACTATGGTATAAGCTTAGATAACCATGATGCATATGAAGATGTATTTGGTATATTAGTCTTTAACCATGATGTGTGCACATAATGTGTATATCATTAGAATGATGATACAGGAATTAAGTGACATGGTTTAGGAACAGATGGCCATGCTAGGGGAGTATACTGACATGATGTAGGAACAGAAGGCCATTGTCCAAGTGTAGGCAGACATTCTCAAAATTTTTTCACTGGAGCGGAGAGGTAAGATATAGATGCAAGTGGCCGCAATGAAGAGTTAGTATATTTTAAGTAATGGCAACCATGGTAAATAAATAGCTATCTGCAGCATATGAACAAATATAGTACACACATGCATGGTGAATGAACTGAAAATTATAGCAAACGATCATCATATAATGCCATGAATATTCAATCAACTATGCTGCATGAGCAGAATGTAAAACCTAATACTAGTGTTAAAGTTAGTATAAAGAAGCCAGGCCCCATTGTAAAAGTAGACAACTGTGGTGCATGCTCATATAAGTACAACACATGGAGAAACATCGATGACATAAGAGCTTACAACCAATGAGCGTATTCAGATAACCATGGGCATAATAGCAGATGTCTGTGGTAGGAGCAGACTGGCTATGAAATAGGAGAAGCTCAGATAATCTTGGTGTTTATCCATGGTACTTAAACACACAATTATGACACATGCTCAAGCCACCATGATATGAGATTCACAGCCAAAATAGCATATAGTTACTCAACTAATTCACCCTGTTCAAGAGCTAAAGAAGGGTACAAGAAATAAACCAGAGGGAAATATCATTATAAGCTCATTACCTGTGAATAAAGTATCTCCATCCCAGATCTCTCCTACAACTCATATCTGCACTTAGATATCTGAGAAGTATCTTAAGCCTAACAGTTTCAAATCTGAGGTTCAAATATCTACATGTACACACACACACACACAGAGGCCTGATCTTCCTGAAGTCTTTCCCATCTCAAGTGATAGCAACTCCACCCTTCTGATGTCATCCTTGACTCCTCTTTTACTCTTATAACCTACATCCAATCCAACAGCAAGTCTCACTAGCATTCCATTCAAAAGGAGACCAGAATAAAGCCACTGCTCATCACCTCTGCTGCTATGACTCTGCTGTGACTCATCATCTGTTGCTAAGATCACCGTAAAAGCCTCTAAATTGGTCTTGCTGCCTCTTCCCTTGCTACCCTACAGTCTGTTCTCTATACAGCAGACAGAGTGAATTTTCAAAGTTGATCAGATCATGTCTCTCCTCTGCTCAAAATCTTCCAATTGCTTCCCATTTCAAAAGCCTCATTATGATCCACAAGGACCTACATGATCTAATTCCTAAATATCTGGCTATTCTTATCCTCTACTACCTCCCTCTCTCATTCACTCCACCTCAGCTACTGTGGCCCCCTTGCTGCTCATGGGATATGCCAGGCACACTCCAGCTCTAGGCCTTTGCACATGCTATTCCCTCTCCAAGGAATTTTCTTGAATCCACTTTTCAGATTGTTCCTTCCCTCACTTCATTTTTATTCAAATTTCACTTTTCTCAGTGAGGCCTTTCCTGACCACCCTATCTAAAATTTCAGTCCTTCCGCACAATCCAGATACTTCCGACACAGTTGCCTGCTCTGTTTTCCTCCTTTGCACTTCTAACATATATTTTATGTTTTTTGTTATTGTCTGTTTCCCAAGTAGAATAACTCCTTAGCTCAATGGAGACAAGGAGTTTTGCTTGTTTTATTCACAGATATATGCCCAGTGCATAGATGAGTGAGTGCCTGCTAAATAATGAGCAATTGATAAATAGTTCATGAATGGATGAATGTTATTTTGAAGGAGTCACATCTATGAATGAGGTAAGATAGTGTAAAGGGGAGGGTGTAGGATAAGTATAAAGCATAGGTTTTGGAACCCACCAGATCAAGAGAGTACTCGGTGCTACCAAATACTAGTCATGTTAGGTTTTAAAGACCTACTTCTTCAATGCAAAATGATGATGATAATATTCATTCTGTAAGAATTCTAAAGATTAGATAATGTGTGTGTGTGTGTGTGTGTGTGTGTGTGTGTGTGTGTGTGTGTATAAACACCTGGCTAAAGCCCTGCTATTAGGATAAGTCTGCTGTTAGACCCTTTCCAAATACAAATTCATTTCATCATAACATTTGATTATTTACTATGCAGAAGGCACTAATACAGCTTCTATTAGAATTCCTAAAATGTCTTTACGTCAGCATCTGCCTAGAAATTGCCAGATACTAATACTCTGGTCACCAATTCCCCTGCTTGGATGCTCTGACGCACTACCTGTCAGAACTTTACCTGAAGAGAAGCATCCCAAATGCTATCCAGATACTACAAAGCCAACTCTGACACTTCTTTGCCTCAGTTTGTTACAAGGACTGCAATAAATGGCCTCCTAACTTGTCTCTCAGTTTCCTCTCCTGCCCTCCACAGTCCATTCTACACAGCAGCCAGGGTGAGCTTTTTAACATGTAAGTCAGATTACATCACCCCATTCTCAAATTTTTCCAGGATTTTCTTTGGATCCAAAATACTTGCCATGACCACTTGCTACCTCTGAATCTCATTTCTTTCTTTCCCTCTTCCCTACTCATATCAGTTAAACTGATTTTCCCACTGTTCCTCAAAAACATCCAGCATGCTGCAGCCCTAGGGACTTTGCATTTGCTCTTCCCTCTGTCATAAATGTTTTTCCTTCATATATCAGTTTGACTCACTCCTTCACTTTCCTAAGGATTCTAGGCCTGTGTCACCACTTCAGAGAAACTTTCCCTGATCAGTCTTATCTACAATGGCATGTTCCTTCTTCATCTCTGTCTACCCCCTTACCTAATTCCATTTTTCTTATGGGATATAGCACTACCCCCCCCAAAAAAAAGTGTATTTATTTGTTTCATATCTATTTCCCCCACTAGACACAAGCTCCATTAGTACAGAGACCTTATCTCTATTTCTGGGTCATAAAGCAGTGCCTGGCATATGGCAGCTAGTCAGTAAAACATTTGTTGGAAAAAAAAGTGAATGCTTTCTGGAGTTCATTGCCTGCATTACGCTAGGCATCCTTTCCTTTTCAGAGACATATTCTAAAGTCTATCTTTCCCTTCTAAAACCTTTCTCCTCTGCCATTTCAATCCTTCATTTTATGGAAAACAAATGTTCATATGCCCTCAACCTCCTAACAGAAAACTCTCCTCTCTCCTTCCTTAAATAAGTTGGGGTTTACATCAAAGTTACTACTTCATTGACTTTCCCCTGAAGTGTAGCATGTGCATATTCCCATACATTATGCAACTGAGAGACAAGATCAGAATTATCTCATCTTCTCAATGCCACTTTGAAACTATTCGTCCTCTGTGTGCACACACTTCTTGTCATTTGAGGTTTATGCCACCTATTTATATCACTCTCTGCCTTCATCAGTCTTACATCAACCTTCTTGTATCCTCCCCACATTGATTCAAAAACACTGCTCAGCTCACACAATTTATTCTTTCTATCATCTTCAGTATTTCATTGTTGGTGTGGATAATGTATACTTGTTTGACCTTTACAATCCCTATAACCACCTCTTCCACTCTACTACAGCAATCTATGCCCATAGCCATACTATGTATCTTATGCACAACTGCTCCTTCATCTCAAATCTTAAGCTACAGTGTCTCTAATTTCTGTCCTTATCCTGTTATTCTTCTAGTTGTTAAACTATTACTTCTATTCCAGTTGTTCTTTGAAATTAGTGTTCTTGTCTATTGATCTTTCAATTGTCTCCTAGTCTCTTGGCCTTACCTAGTGTCACTTCCTTTCATTTCAAGGCTGGACCCATTAGTAAATCACTTGAATAATTCTTTCCCAGCATACATGACCTTTCACTATATTTTTCCAGAAATCCTTCCTTGGATCGGTCAACAACAAAAAAAATCTGTGCTTTCTTGGACTGGTGAGTGCTTCTGAAGAAAATTCCACAATCATACAAATCAGCAGCACAACAAATCCATCTCCAGCGCCAGCACCACTCAATGATCATTTGATTTGTCATGAATCAGCTCTCTTCTCTACTCCTTTTACTGTTCTAAACTTTTGCCATTCTTCTAAAGTTCTCTGTTTGAGGACATTTTAATCCTTTTTAAGTAAAAAATCAAGATGATCAGGAAAGACAAAACACCCATAGCAGATATTAACAATCTTCTCCCATAGCCCCTTGGATATCTTTATCAGTTTCATGTTCACTGACTGTACTCTACTGCCTTCTCTCCCAACAAGCAGCATCTTTCTCTCTTTCTCTGAGGGCTGCCCTCAGGTTGCTGAAACCCATTTTGGCCTGTCCAAATTGAAAATCAAACAGGCCTGTGAATCTGCCAATGCAGGGCAGCCCTTAACTAGGATTCATAGGTGCAGAGGTACCAATACTACAATTCCCTGATGGGGATAACATTGAGGTGTGATGCACACTGTCTCCATAATACTTTGCTTGAATCATTCTTGCTTGGTCTCCATCCCTTCCATGCCCCACTCTAAACTCTATTGCTTTTTTTTTTTTTGAGAATATTCCCCAATATGTATTATGCTTTTCCAATACTTTCACATTAATCCCAGTCTCAGAGTCTGCTTCTGCAGGACCCTATTTAAGACATCAGCCCTGCCCCAACCTACAACATTTATTCACTTTTTATATTTACCCTTACTTTCTCTTTCATCCATTTCAGAGAATGACGTTAATCTGTTCCCTTCAAGGGTAACCCATCGACCTAAGCTGATGATCTCATGAATTCCTTTTTCATCCATTGACTCTCTTTGTCCTATTTGCCTGTTCCTCTCCTTCTCTAATGACTCCTTTCTCTTAGGCTATAAGCATAATCAAGTTTCTCTCGTCTTAAAAAAATTTCTAGCGCTTTGTTCCTTTCTAGTTATCTTCTTTCTTTTATTTGTCAATCAAGCTTCTTGAATGAGTAATTTAAAATTGATAACTCCACCTTACTCACCTTCTATTCATTCTTTAGAGAACCTATTGGGTTGAACTTCCTTCCTTCCTCTCTTCCTTCCATCCTTTTATTATAGCACTGACCACAACCACCTCCTCTGAAGTTCCTTAGACTCCATGTTACCATCCTGGTTGTACTACACCTCTGTCAATTTCTACTCTACCTCTCTTCTGGAATTCTATATGAATACCTCTAAAATTTGGGGCTCTCTAGCTCTACATTAACACAATTCAAGATATATCTCCTCTCAATTTTCCATTAAAAGAGGTAGGTAGCACAAGAAAATGGGGGAGGGAGGAAATAGAAAACAGGCAAAATCCAATATGTAAAAGGAAATTTCATTTTATATATTGCTGTTGAGGAATTGAGATAAACATTCTTGAACTATACAAGACATGTTTCATCCTCTAAAACAGAATATATAGACACAAAGACTGGTAAGTAAAGACAAGCTAAGGTCGAATAAATACCATTAGAAATCTCGGGGCTGTTTTCAATAACATTATTTCAGAATAAATAAAATTAAAACTTAGAAGTAAAATATAAATGAAAGAAATTGGGTTGTTGCGGTAAATGAACACACCACTCAGTTTGCAATAGATTAAGTTTAATGAAGACAAATTCAAACATCAAAATTAATACAACTGATAAAAATTGAAATTTGTTCTCTACATAACACACAATACCGCTTCTTTCTAAGCACCATCTCAAAGAAAATTAAAGAGGTAAAACTATAAAACAAACTTTATTTTAGGGGGATGAACCCCAAGCTGGACAGCTGGGTAAATTCATAAACTGATATTCTTTAATGCCTTTATACTTAAACAAAACAGAGAGAAAACACCTCAAGAAAATAGAAAAAAAACAATAATCCAAGGAAAAGTAAAAGAAAAAGAACAGTTACAAAAACTTGTGGTTTTGACTATGTCATGGAGTAAGACAGGCATAAACCAAAGCTTAGAATTTTTCAATGATAGGTAGTCTGACTACACACAGACATATACACACATGAGCTCAGATGCTCCAAGAGCTACAGTTTCAGGGCAATAATGAATCATTAGTAAGTCTGTACCTCTTCTCCAATCCCTAAGAGGCTGCAGGAGAGTTGTTTCAGTTTGAACTGAACATGGAGGAATAAAGACAGACAGACAAAAAGATTCCCCTCCCCAAAGGTTTTAAACCACAGGCAGACTTTCAGGTTTGTAACATATGTTTGATCCAAGAAACCTCAAGTCATGATTTTAGTTTAAATTGGCTGCAAACTATGCCCAAGGTGACCTTTCATAAATAAACATAAACAATCTTCATATTTGGTATTGTGGAGCCCCCATAAATAATATTTTTGGATGCATTGATCAGTATACAGACAAAGATCCAGGAATATGAAGAATCTAGGCACTATAAGAATCAACAGAAACAACACCCCATATACTTCAGATGTTGAATTACCAGACACAGATGATAAAAGAACTATGACCTCCACAAAAAAGCTTAAAATATCTGCAGAGAACAGGACATTATGAACAATAAAGTAGGAGACATGAAAAAGAGCCAAATACAACTTCTGGAAATAAAAACATTGTGAAAATTAAAGTATGTGTCTTACTAGGACACATACTAAATATAAACAGAAACAGATTGTATATTTTCTACACTGGAAGAAGAGGGAAAATAAAATTATTTAAGAAATATAAATCCAAATAAGAAAGACATGAAAGAAAAATGAAGATAAAATAGGCAAGCTAAATAGTATCAACAGAAGATGACAGCTTCAAACTCAGATATATTAGCAATTTTATTATACATAAATGAACTAAAGGCTCCAGTTCAAATAAAAAGGTTATCAGACTAGATTAAAAGTAATCAAACTAAATTAACTGCATGTTGTTTATAAGAGTCATATCTAAAATATAAGGGAACAGAAAAGTTGAAAGTAAAAAAAAGATATCTATGCAAATATATCAACCAAAATATTGTTTTTAATATTCAGGAAATGAAGATTTTAATTTGAAAGTTTTACTAGAGATAAAAAGGAAAACTCCAAATGATAAGAGATTCAACTTTCCAAGAAGTATAATAAAGTGCTATATACCTAATAACACAACTTCAAAATATTTAAAGCAAAAATTGACAGAACTACAAAGAAATATAGACATATACAGGGCTGTAGTAGAAGACTTTAACACACTTATTTCGGAAGTGGACAGATTAGACAGTTTTAAAAATCAAGACAGACATAGAAGCTTTGAACAAGATGAATAATAAACCTGACCTAGTGGAAATATGTAGAATACTGTACCCATTAATGGCAAAAAATACTCATTATTTTTAATCTTACTAGATATGTTTTTAAAAATTTATAAGACAATAAAGCAAATCACAACAAATTAAAAATAATTTAAATAATATAGGAGATATATATACATATATAAAACTCATAGTAAAATAAACTCAAAATACAAATTAAAACATCTTAAGGGTATAATAACAAAATCACTATTAAAACTTATGACATGCAACTAACAGTACTTAAGGGAAACCATGGTCTTTATGGGCATATTAAAAGAAGAAAACATAGCTTAAATGTGCATATTAAGAAAATGGTGAAATTAATAATGGTCATTGATACATCTGAAAATTATACAAGTTAACATTTCATTTTAAAACTCTTTTCATGTAGGAAAATGTATATGATATAGTAATATGTTCACATATCAGGATCTATAACCCAGAAAGGTGAGTCTTTGCCCAAGGAGACTGAGTTAACTGACTGAAGTTTACAATACCAGTTAAAGCAGAGAATGGAATTGAACCCAGAAATGCTGAAAGAGATTAAGTATGGTACTGGAGCATATAATCAATGTGAGTGCCTGCCTGATAATGTGCATTATCTATATAGATATATGTGCATGTCTATATAAATATACACTACTAAGAGCTTGGCCATAGAACCACGTGAATTAGTGGTTTGCCATGATAGTCAGAACCCAAATATGTATTATCAACCTGCACATGCTCAGATGACTCTGACCATAAAGGAGATGTCACATGCATAAGTTACATACACAACATACAACATATGTAAGCCACACATACAACCACTGTGTATGAGAGACATTAATATTCCAAAAGCATTCAGACAAGATGCATGCAAAGGTGGCAATGGTAAGAGTACACAGCCACAGTGAAGAAAAAAATCCATGATGTTATCACCAATAGTATGACATCATTCAACCATGGAACACATCATAATAGTGCTGGTACACCCAACTACAGAATGCTTATTATTCAGGTAAATGTTGCATATGATTTAAAATATACTGAAACAAATGAATTTGCTTCAGGAGCAGATGAAACAATGCAAAACAGTACATTGGTACATGCTCAAGTACCCATGATGCATGAATAGCTACTACTTAAGTTTGAGCAATTGGTCATGATGGACACTCAAACAACCCTGCAACACATGCTGAAAGGCATCAATCAGTAGACAAGTGGACATGAAAGAGGAGCAGAATAGTAAGAGTAGGCAAGACTGGTACATGAGCCAAATATCTAATGCTTACAATACTTCATTCTCAGTACTAGGAGAGACAGTCATTGTTCAGGCACAAATAACACATAGCAAATAAGTACATAAAACTTAAGACAGCAGGAAATGATACTAGTGATCTGCTTACTGAAGTATGTGTTGCATGAATTAAACATGAACAAGGCATGGTAAGAAATGACTTTGGTCGAGAAGTAGAGGGTACAGTATAAAAGGGAACACCCTGGTAATGATCAAAGAGGCACATGAATATCCACCAAAGGCTATTGAGAATTTGACCATGATGCATACCAAACAATCTCAGAATATGAATTGAAACTTATGAAACTGAAGGAAGCAGCCATGGTTCAGGAATAAATGGACACACTAAAGATACAATCACAAATGTTGTGTTATGTGATAAAGACACAGAGCATGAACAGAAATGAAAAAAAAAATATGGGGTAGCAATGCTTATATCAGAACGTATAGATTTTAAAACAAAGATTTCAACAGGAGATGAAGAACAGCATTACATAATGATAAAGGGATCAATCAAACAAGAAAATACAACAATTGTAATATCTGTGCACCCAACACTGGAGCACTTAAATATATAAAGCAAATATTAAAGGGAGAAATTGATAGTGATACAATCATAGTAGGTGATTTTAACACCTACATACATCAATGGGTAGACTATCCAGACAGAAAGTCAACAAGGAAACAGTGGCTTTGAATGACACATTAGACCAGATGGCTTTAACAGATATATATAGAACATTCTATCCCAAAGCAGCAGCAAAGAATTTCAAGTGCATATGGAATATTCTCCAAGATAGAGCATGTTATACCACAGAACAAGTCTCAATAAATTTAAGAAAGATGAAATCATTTCAAGGATCTTTTCCAACCACAGTGGTGTGAAACTAGAAATAGATTACAAGAAAAAAAACTGGAAAAAAAACACAAACATGTGGAGGCTAAACATGCTACTAATTAACCAATGGGTCAGGAAGAAATCAAAGAGGGGATCAAAAAGTACCTTGAGACATATAAGCGAAATCATATGGTATTTTTCTTTCTCTGCCTGGCTTATTTCAGTTAGCATAATACCCTTTAGGTCTGCAATCTAAAACAAAAGAAACAAAACAGAAATAGACTCATGGACCAAGAGAAGAGACTGGTGATTGTCATGGAGGAGGGGGTGAGGGTGGAGGTAAAACGGGCAAAGAGGATAAAGATGCACAAAATTCCAGTTATAATATAAATTAGTCACAGGAATGAAAGTACAGCATAGGGAACATAGTCAATAGTATTGTAATATCTATATGTCGACAATAACTACACTTATTGCAGTGAGCATTTAATAATGTAGTTAACTGTTGAATCACTGTTTTACACTGAAACCAATATAAAATTGTGTATCAACTATACTTCAATTAAAAAAAAATACCTTGAAACAAATGAAAATGAAAACACAACATTCTAAAATCTTTGGGCCACAGCAAAAACAATTCTAAGAGGAAAGCTTATAGTAATATAGGCCTACATCAAAACACAAGAAAAATCTCAACTAAACAATCTAAAATGTACACCTACAGGAACTAGGAAAAGAAGAACAAACGGCCCAAAGTTAGAAGGAAGGAAATAAAGATCAGAGCAGAAATAAATGAAATAGAGAATTAAACAAAAACAATAGAAAAGAACAAAGAAACTAAAAGCTGGGTCTTTGAAGGCTAAATTAAATTGATAAACCTTTTGATAGACTCATCAAGAAAAATAAAACTCAAATAAAATCAGAAATGAAAGAGAAGTTACAAATAACACCACATAAATACAAAGGATTGTAAGAAACTACTATGAAAAATTATATGCCAACAAATTTGACAACCTAGAAGAAATTGGTAAATTCCTAGAAACATGCAATCTTCCAAAACTGAACCAGGAAGAAATAGAAAATCAGAAAAGACTGATTACTAATAATGAAATTGAATAAGTAATCAAAAGCTCCCAGCAAACAAAAGTCTAGTACCAGATAGCTTCACAGGTGCATTCCAACAAACACTTAAAGAAGATTTAAAATTTATCCTTCTCAGATTATTTCAAAAACTAAAATAGGAAGGAATGCTTCCACATTCATTCTATGAGGACAGCATTACCCTGATACCAAAAGCAGACAATGACACTATGAAAAAAGAAAATTATAGACCAATATCCCTAATGAACATAGATGACAAAAATCCTCAATGAATTATTAGTAAACTGAACTCAAGAATACACTAAAAAAAGGATCATTCACTTCCATCAAGTGGGATTTATTCCAGGGATGCAAAGATGTTTCAATATCCTCAAATAATCCACATGATATACTATATTAACAAAAGGAAGGATAAAAGTCCTGATCATCTCCATAAATGCAGAAAAAGCATCTCACAAAATTCAACATCCCTTCATGATAAAATCTCTCAACAAAGTGGGAACAGAGGGAATATACTTCAACATAATAATATATAATATATATGACAAACCCACAGCTAGCAACATACTCAGTGGTAAAAAGATGAAAGCTTTTCCTCTAAGATCAGGGACAAGGCAAGGATGCCCATTCTCACCATTTTTATTCAACATAGTACTGGAGGTCCTAGTCACGGCAATTAGACAACACAAGGAGATGAAAGGCATCCATATTGGTATGGAAGAAATTAAACCTTCATTATTTGTAGATGACATGATACTATACATAGAAAACCCTAAAGAATGGTACATGAGCCAAATATCTAATGCTTACAATACTTCATTCTCAGTACTCCACCAAAAAACTATTAAAACTAATAACCAAATTCAGCAAAGTTGAAGGATACAAAATCAATCTACAGAAATCTTTTGCATTCCTACATACTAAAAATGAACTAGCAGAAAGAGAAACCAAGAAAACAGTCCCATTTACAACTGCACCAGAAATTATAAAATACCTAGGAATAAATCTAACCAAGGAGGTGAAAGCTGTAAGACATTGATGAAATAAATTAAAGATAAAACAAATAAAGGGAAAGATATACCATGCTCGTAGACAGGAAGAATTAATATTGTTAAAATGTCCACACTACCCAAAGCAATCTACAGATTCAATGCAATCCCTATAAAAACACCAGCAGCATTTTTTTACAGAACTGGAACAAATAGTCCATAAATTTGTATGGAACCACAGAAGATCCTGAATAACAAAAGCAATCTTAAGAAGGAAGAACAAAGCTGGAGGTATCACACTGCCAAGTTTCAAACCATACTACAAAGCCACAGTTTTCAAAACAGTATGGAACTGGCACAAAAACAGATGTACAGATCAATAGAACAGACTAGAGAGCCCAGAAATAAACACACAGTTTTATGGTCAATTAATCTATGAAATAAGAGGCAAGAATGTACAATGGAGAAAGGAAAGTCTCTTCAATCAGTGGTGTTGGGAAAACTGGACAGCTACATGAAAAAGAATGAAACTGGACCACTTTGTTAAACCATACACAAAAAATAAACTTAAAATGGATTAAAGACTCAAAACCATAAAACTCCTAAGAGAAAACATAGGCAATAAACTCTTGGACATCAGTCTAAGCATTATTTTGGGTCTGTCTCCTCAGGCAAGGGGAACAAAAGCAAAAATAAGTAAGTGGGACTACATCAAACTAAAAAGCTTTTGCACAGTGAAGGAAACCATCAACAAAATGAAAATTCAACTTAGTGAATGGGAGAAAATATTTGCAAATGATATATCTGATAAGGGTTAATATCCAAAATACATAAAGAATTCATACAGCAAAAAGAAATCTGATTAAAAAACAGGCAGAGGACCTAACTAGATATTTTTACAAAGAAGTCATTCAGATGACCAACAGACACATGAAGAGATGCTCCACACCACTAATCATCAGGAAAATGCAAATCAAAACCACAGTGAGATTTCACCTCACACCTGCCTCATTGTCTAGCATCAAAAAGACAAGAAATAACAAGTGTTGGCAAGGCTGCGGAGAAAAGGGAACCCTCGTGCACTGCTTGTAGGAATGCAAATTGGTATAACCACTATGATGAACAGTATGGAGTTTCCTCAAAAAATTAAAAATAGAACTGCTATAGGCTCCAGCTATTCCACTTCTGGGTATTTACCAAAACAAAATGAAAATACTTATTTGAGAAGACATATGAACCCCATTGTTTATTGCCACATTATTTACAATAGCCAAGATATGGAAGCTACCTAGGTGCCCATCAACAGATGAATGGATAAAGATGTGGTATTTGTACACAGAGGACTATTACTGAGCCATAAAAAAGAATGATATCTTGCCATTTGCAATACCATGGATGGACATAGAGGGTATTATGCTAAGTGCGCAATAAGCCAGAGAAAGACAAGTACCATATGATTTCACTTACATGTGGAATCTAAAAAACAAAACAAATGAACAGGCAAAACAAATCAGAAACAGACTCATAGACACAGAGAATGAACTGATGATTGCCATAGGGGAGGATAGTGGAGGGAATAGACAAAATAGGTGAAGGGAATTAAGAAGTACAAACTTCCCGTAATAAATAAGTGACAGGGATGAAAAGCAAAGGATGGGGAATACAGCCAATAATATATTAAAACTTTTGTATGGTGACAGATGGTAACTACACTTATTGTGGTGAGCATTTCATAATGTATGTGTTGAATCACTATGCTGCATGTCTGAAACTGATATAATATTGTAAGTCAACTATACAACAGTTTTAAAAAACAGTTAATGAAATGTGGACTCAGGGGGAAAAGGCACAGAGCATGAGGTTTTTTTTAATGGGTTTGGTCTAGGAGCTAAAGGAATTGATGCAAACAGGCATCTCATGATTCATGGTGTCCACAGTGCATGATGAAGACGCAGTACTGGAGTGTTAGTATTTGATTATAATGCACAATCAGACAACTTTGCAACATGAGCCAATGGCCATTATATAAGAGGAGATAGCAGTAATTCAAGAGCAGATCTATATGGTCCAAGTACAGGCAGTCATTGGTATATGAGGGAATAGAACAGATGGCAATGACGCAAAAGGAGAACATGAGCACAATATGATCACAGTGCACCTTCAGAAAACTGCAAAATGAGTTCTAAGCCATGATATAAGTAGGTTGTACAGGAGCAGATAACAGTGATACAAGGGAAGAACACCTTAGTGTAGGATTTGAAAAACAACATGCATAAACTAATGCATGGTACAAAATACAGAAGATGGCATTCTCAGTGCGGGATCAAAGTATAATGATTATCCTAAGAAAATTGTGATAAATGGACTATGCACAGAAAAGCATGGTGAGTGATTAAAAACTTAAAGGAGCAGTGAAATGTGGTTTAGAGCTTGTTCACGTGGATATGCTATGAGATTGAAAAAAAACCTACAAAACAAGAACAACAATGTGGGGGCAAAAGCAGATGGAAACAGTGAAAAGGAAAACACAGTATATGCTCAAATAGCAATGGGATGGATATAGCCCACTGGTATTTGAGATTTTCATATATAATCAAATAACTTCAAATTATATGCTGAGAGCCAGGATACAGAAGCAAAATGATGATAGACAACTAACAGCAATAATGGAAAACCATAAAAAGGGAATTAAAAAGGAAATAAAAGCTTGCTATATAAACTTATTTCTGTAACATGGAAAACAAATCTCATTACATCAGTATACACAATTATGCCATATGCAGAAAACCATGGTATGTGAGCATATCAGATAAACATGGTATTGCACACGCAAATACGTTATAGGAGCAGTTAGAAATGGTAAATAGAGAAAGCCATAGAATAATACTTACTGACATGGAACAATATTTGTTTGTTTTTAATTAAGATATCATTGATATACAATCTTATGAAGGTTTCACATGAGCAACATTGTGGTTTCAACATTCATCCATATTATCAAGTACCATACCCTCACCCCACTGCAATCACTGTCCATCACCATAGTAAGATGCGCTAGTCATTACTTGTCTTCTCCACGCTATACTGCCTTCCCCGTGACCTATTTATATTGTGAGTGCTAATTATAATGCCTCTTAATCCCCTTCTCCCTCCCTCCCCAGCCACCTTCCCGCACCCCTCCCCTTTGGTAACCACTAGTCCCTTCTTAGAGTCTGTGAGTCTGCTGCTGTTTTGTTCCTTCAGTTTTGCTTTGCTGTTACACTCCACAAATGAGTGAAATCATTTGGTACTTGTCTTTTTCGGCTTGGCTTATTTCACTGAGCATAATACCCTCTAGCTCCATCCATGTTGTTGCAAATGGTAGGATTTGTTTTCTTCTTATGGCTGAACAATATTCCATTGTGTATATGGACATGGTACAATATTTAAGAGATTATAAAATAAGATGATATGGAATGTTCCAGAAACAGATGGCAATGACACAATGGGTGACATCATGGCAAATACTCAGACTACATTTGTGTGTTATAAAGATACCACCACTGCTTAAGCATTTGACTATAGTGTAAACCAAGACAATCTCAGAATATAGCCTGTCACTCATGATAGAGAAAATAGGAAAACAATACTAGTAAAAAAAATTATGATGATAATAATAGTTTAGTACTTATTATATGCCAGGAACTAAGGACTTTATATATAATAGCTATTTTACTTTCACAATAAGCATATAAAGTAGGTATTATTACTATTATTTTAGGATTGAGGAAACTAAGGCAGAAGGATAGGAAGTGACTTGCACCTCTGACAGTCTGACCTTACTGTACATCAGTGGTACTGTGCTATCTCTGATGGACAGGATAGGAGATTAAGCACACACATACACAGTAAGGGAACTAACAGCTATGCTACTGACACAGAGTGCAAGGACTGTTACTTAAGTAGATACACAGTCCATTATCAAACATCCATGGTGCATGAACATCTACCACAGTAGTCAGAATATTTGACCACAAGGCATACTCCAATGATCTTGCAACATGAGCTATATGTATCCAGGATGATGGAGGTGTAGGCAAACTGGATGCTGCCACAATTAACAAACTGTTACTCATCATACAGAGGATTCCATTCTCAATTCAAAAGTACACAACTACTGCATGTTCACAGAATCATAGTGTATATGCAGAAATCTATAGTACAACCCCAAACACAGTAATGTGAACAGAAATTCCGTATGCATGTGCAGACTACCATGGTATATGTAAGAGAAGACAGAATAGTACAAAGAAAACAATCACATAGTAGAAACTGCACAGTCACAATATTTAATAAAAAATCCATAAAACAAGAAGGAATTACTTGGTCCAGGAGCAGATGGTAATAGTAGGAGACACCATGAAATATGTTCAAATGACCACAGTGCAAAAAAAAAAAACACTGGTGTTTGAGTATTTGATCAGGACACATATCAATATACCTTGAAACATGAGCTATCGATTATGATACAGGTACAGGTGGAAATGGTACAGTAGTCAGCTATTGTGTTATTCTTGCTCAGGCAGAAGTGATGAGTAATGAACACAACACAGCAATGAATGGCTCTGTTGAAGGAGCAGAAACATTATTGCAAAAGGAGAAATAAAGGCATTATCAAATGACCATGACCATGTTGACAGAACACTCACCACCAGTAATTTAGCATGTGACTGATATGCACAATCTCAGAATACAAGCTGACAATCATAATAAAGAACAAAGAGACATAGCAATTTAATATTATCAGCAAACTCTTAGCATTTACCATGTACTAGGCACTAATATAAGCATTTTACATTTAATTCTTTGGATCCTCACAACAACCCTATGAGGTAGGTATTATTATTATCGTTATTTTGTAGCTGAGAAAACAGACACAAAGGAGTGAAATAATTTGTTCAAAGATATGAAGCTATTAAATGGCAGAACTGTGATTAAATATAAACATTCTAACTTCAGAGTCAGCACTGCATATATACTGATGGTGTCATGCTTCCTCAGATGAACGTGGTACAAGATTAGAAACACAGAGTACAGGAACAAATGGCTTTGGTCCAGAAGTAGACGGCAATGTAGCAAAAGTAGACACCGTAGCACATGCTCAAACACCCGTGGTGCATGAGCAGCCACCACAGGAGTCTGAGCATTTGACTACGATGCACACTCAGAAGGTCCTGCAACATGAGCTGACATCCAGTGTATAGAAGTATATACTGAAGACGAAGGAGGAACCAAACACACTGAAGTAACAAAGAACCATGGTACACAAAATGATATTCATGGTACAGAAATTTCCATTCTTAGTACAAAGCAGACAAGGATGGTGCATTTTCACACACACAATGAATGAACAGAAGATTGTAGTAAAAGGTCAAATACAGTAAGAGTCGAATGCACTATGTACATTAATACAACCATAGAGAATGAGCCAACAGCCATTTAGAGCCAAGAAACAAGGTGCAGTAGAAAATGCCTCCAAGAGTGGAGACATCACTGATGGATATGGCACATGACCAAAACATCTCAATACATGAATGACTGTTTCAGAAGTAGATGGCAAAGGTGCATAAAGAGACACCATGGAATATGCTCAGGCAACAACAGTAGATGAAAGCCATCAGCAATGTTTGATCATTTGATCATGATGTACACAAGTAAACAAAAATACTATACAATATGCCATAGCAGTCATGACATAGGAGCTAAGAGATATAGGACAGGGCACAAAAACCTATTCTCTGAGAAGAAAACCATGTTGTGGTTCTAGTGATATCTGGTGCTCAGATAGATATCGGGCTTTCCAAAAAAGCTATGGTACAGGAATGAATAGTTTTTTCCATGAGCAGATGTCAGGTATACCAAAGGAGATCCGGCACCAAATACTCAAATGACCATGTTGCATCAACCACCACAACTAGTATTTGAGCATTTAATTATGATGCTTACCTACA